>VDFB02355134.1:0-12511 GCA_007258455.2 Sequoia sempervirens
ATTGTAAACCAAAACATTAACATATTCTACTTAAACATCAAAAACAATAAAATATGCAATATAAATCATTAGGTTGGTCGAGGCAGGGAATAAATACAATATAAAAAAACATATATCTGACTATATTATAAGTTCTTTCTTGTTTCATTGCAGTTATATTGATAAAAAAGGACATATGCAGAGTACATGTATATATATACACATGCATGTCAAAGGGATCTAATGACATGTATATGTATAGATGTACCACACGTAAATGTTTATCAATACAATTGTAATTGTGAATGGTTATATGTGAATCAAATGTGTACAAATATATATGTATAGTATATACATATATCCATATGTATATATGTATCGATACACACATGCGATGGAAAATGGGCATGCCCTTACAGATGTATCGATATATGTATACATACGTATACATGTACATAGAGGCATATACTTATATACACATATATATACGTATACAATTGATATATCGTGATTAGTGTGTGAATACTATTGTGATTATACTTATTTGAATATTGAATGTATACTTACATTGATGGCTTATGATATATATATATATATATTAACATATATATATATATACATATACATATATATATATATAAATATATATTTAATATATTATCTATTTCTTGAAATCAACTATCATTAACAATGATAGAGGTCGATTATAATTTACTTGTGACTATATTTTGTAAGGCCGAGTTTTACTCTTGCTGCCACACATAGTGGAGTACATATACTACAATGTAGCTCACTGCATTAAGTCGATACTTGGTGAAGACTAAGTCAACACATTTGATGTGAATCTTATTTGACTTAGCAAACTTTAAACGCCATGTCATTATGCTTAAACCAAAATCTGTAGAGGCGTGTAAACAGGTCAACAACTTTGTCAAACTGATTTATTATATGAATCGACTCATACCAAGACTTAGTCGATGAAAGCTTGGCGTCACATTTTTTATATTGATTGTTTATGATAAGAAGGAAACTATGCCAAATATAAGAGTAAATGTTGATGCTTTAGTGCCACCTTTGAATCCTTATACTTGTAGATGTCCATTATGAAATGCAAACTGAATTCAATCATGCGTTGATTTGAATTAGTCTCTAATTGTTTTTGATCAACAAGGTTGATCTATAGCTGTCTTAGCTGAGTATGAGCTTACATGTTCACCTTTTAATTGTGATATATGTGTTTTTGTGCATGCTTGCTGCTGTCAAAACTCATGCCTTAATTGTAGGATGTGAGGCCTCATTACTGTCGTATAAATAGTGGAGCTTGATCACTTGTTTGCATTTTCATTACTTGTTGCAAAGCATTTCCTTGTTCCCGGCATTTTATCAGTTTACTGCCTTATCGGAGAGAGAGAGAGTTATGTTGTATTGAGAAAGAGTAGTATATGTGAGAAAGACTCAACAATCAGGAGAATTAGAGGTTATTGTGACGCCCTCTGGAGTAGCTATAAATTAGTCTAGCTGTTGTTTAAAATACGTGCTTTCAACTCCATTGGAGAAGTGGGAAATAGGCATGAGGGAAATTCTTATTTGCTATTTTATTTATGAAAGATTGATCTCCATGAATGCTTTAAATTTTATTTTATGAGTACTTTCATTTAGGGAAACTAGAACGGCTTTGGAAAGGAAATAGAAGCTATTATGATAAGATAGCCGTATGTACCCATAATAGAGGTCAAAGTCACTGGCAGGTACTACATACTAGATAATATGATTAAACATGAGTGGAATTATGAGTTACTCAGTAGGTTATTAATTTAACTAGCATAGATTGAGTTTACTCCTAGGATTGTTTATCTAGTATGGGAGGGAGCTTGTGTACTTACAAGTTTAAGTAGATTGATTCCAAGTATGTAGAAATGGTGATAGGTTATCTCTAGGGTGATAGATTACCCATTGAAGGAAATGCCTATACATAGTTTAAGATGACCTTAAGTCAAATCGACCCTGAGTAGTGTATGTAATAGATGACCTTCATTTGAAGTATTGAATAAGAACACTTTGGCCAAAGTAGTGTGATTGCCTCTGGCTCCATTGTCAATTCACCATGATCCAGTATTACATGCTAGTTCTAGATTGTGGGTTTACAAGTTTTAGTTATGTAGGACACAACATTATGCTCAGTTGGTTGTCGTTATTTGGTTACTCTACCAATCTCTTTATCGAAGGGAAGGGCCATCTATCAAATGATAGATGTGTAGGGGACCACATAAGAGTCCATGGTTGGCAGAAAAGTGTTTAAGTGATGCTTCTCCTCCATAGCAAGCGACAGAAGAACCAAGATTTGAAAGGAAGGATCTTAGACCGTCTATAAGCTATTTGTTCCAAAGCTCATTGAGCTATATTTGTAAATATATGTAATCTTGTATGTTTGTAACTTATGGAATTATTGTAATGAAATGGAATCCGTATTGTATCATGTTATGCCATCTTTGTTTGTATATTCTCAATAAAGAAAAGAATTTTTTTATTGCAATGGCTTGTTACATAGTTTATTTACTCGCAAAGTGAAAACTTAGGAATTTTTACTTCATTGAAGGGTTAGCATGTTACAGAAGGTGTGCCTTTCTACTACCTATCTTTGTTTTTGATAGCATACTATAATGTTAATAGGTATTTAAAAAGTTAAATAGGATGTATTCATAAAAAATAGCCTCATAAATAAATTTGTCAACATTTCAAAATATAAGCACAATAGTCCTTAAAAGGGAAAATAAGGAGATTACAAGGATTCAAATTTTAAATATTTGTAAAGGTCTCTCTAAGTAGAAGCTCGAGGATGCCATACAAGGTGGTTATAACATCCCAATCAATTCTATAATTGGCTTGATAAGCTGCTACTCTATTTGAATGTCTTAAATAATGCAATAAAATTACTTCTTGAAATAAAGTACAAAGGGAGAGAGTTTCCTCTAATTTTTTTTCCTAAACTATCAATTGGAACAAGAACCCTTTTTTAACAAATTAGTTATTATTTTTGAGTCACATTCAACTATTAGATGTTGCACAACAATCAAATATACTAATGTCAATTCATCAATCACTCCTCCTATTCAACCTCATTATTGGATTTATGACCTAGAAATGACAAACTTCTATGAACAAAATTACCATCTTCCTTATGAAGGACAATTGTTGCACCAACACTTCTTGGTTTCCTCAAGAAGCTACTTCAAAAATTAAGCTTAACGAATCTAGGGGATCTCTATTCCTCCTTTTCTCTCTCTCTTCAACAAGCTTCTTACCCCTCAAAGGACTCATTTTAGCCTTACACTTCTAAAAACTATTTCCTCTTAGCATTTTAAGAATAAGCATGTATATTTAAACTTGGTGACAGCATGTTTTGATATTTAAAATGGATTTTTCATGGTTTAATAATAGCATACACTTAGCATCACAGAGGTGTCTCTTGAGCATTGCAAGACAATGCACATAACATCTTAGCAAATCCTTGAGAACATATAAAGAGTGTACAATGGTAGGGGATGCAATCATACACGATAACATAAAAGGCCAAGTTATGATTTTTGATAAGGAAGATGTCTAGTTTTTGATTGAATGTTAATAATATCCATTGTTGATGACATTCCTCATAAACTAATGAAACACAAAATAATCCCACTATACATATTAGTTGATATTCAAATGCATTGTTGTATTATTAGTGACAAATCTTACACAATCATTAAAATCCAATATCCTCATGTTCATTATTTTTTATTTTAGAAGCCCCTAATTGAATTTGTTAGCTTTATTCATAAATATAGTGTTGTCATTGTGTTGGTCAAGTTACATAATGTGATACATATTCATACAAAATTTTATTTTGTAGAATTCTTATAAAGAAGCGCAAAATGCTCTAGATTTTCTTCTTTATGTTAGTAGTTAATGTTAAGTGAATATTTTCAATTGTAATAATTTGACTTATAAAAATTATCTATTACCACAAATTTGACAACCTAATGAGAGTCTTATACATTTACCCTTCTTATTTAAACACATCAATAAGATCTACACAAAACAAATAATATTCCAAAAAAATAATTGAAAGATTTTTCTTAAATAAACCTTAATGAAGAAACTTTAAACTTCATAAAGACAACCTACAATTGTAAACCAAAACATTAACATATTCTACTTAAACATCAAAAACAATAAAATATGCAATATAAATCATTAGGTTGGTCGAGGCAGGGAATAAATACAATATAAAAAAACATATATCTGACTATATTATAAGTTCTTTCTTGTTTCATTGCAGTTATATTGATAAAAAAGGACATATGCAGAGTACATGTATATATATACACATGCATGTCAAAGGGATCTAATGACATGTATATGTATAGATGTACCACACGTAAATGTTTATCAATACAATTGTAATTGTGAATGGTTATATGTGAATCAAATGTGTACAAATATATATGTATAGTATATACATATATCCATATGTATATATGTATCGATACACACATGCGATGGAAAATGGGCATGCCCTTACAGATGTATCGATATATGTATACATACGTATACATGTACATAGAGGCATATACTTATATACACATATATATACGTATACAATTGATATATCGTGATTAGTGTGTGAATACTATTGTGATTATACTTATTTGAATATTGAATGTATACTTACATTGATGGCTTATGATATATATATATATATATTAACATATATATATATATACATATACATATATATATATATAAATATATATTTAATATATTATCTATTTCTTGAAATCAACTATCATTAACAATGATAGAGGTCGATTATAATTTACTTGTGACTATATTTTGTAAGGCCGAGTTTTACTCTTGCTGCCACACATAGTGGAGTACATATACTACAATGTAGCTCACTGCATTAAGTCGATACTTGGTGAAGACTAAGTCAACACATTTGATGTGAATCTTATTTGACTTAGCAAACTTTAAACGCCATGTCATTATGCTTAAACCAAAATCTGTAGAGGCGTGTAAACAGGTCAACAACTTTGTCAAACTGATTTATTATATGAATCGACTCATACCAAGACTTAGTCGATGAAAGCTTGGCGTCACATTTTTTATATTGATTGTTTATGATAAGAAGGAAACTATGCCAAATATAAGAGTAAATGTTGATGCTTTAGTGCCACCTTTGAATCCTTATACTTGTAGATGTCCATTATGAAATGCAAACTGAATTCAATCATGTGTTGATTTGAATTAGTCTCTAATTGTTTTTGATCAACAAGGTTGATCTATAGCTGTCTTAGCTGAGTATGAGCTTACATGTTCACCTTTTAATTGTGATATATGTGTTTTTGTGCATGCTTGCTGCTGTCAAAACTCATGCCTTAATTGTAGGATGTGAGGCCTCATTACTGTCGTATAAATAGTGGAGCTTGATCACTTGTTTGGGACACATTGTTGCAAGCATTTTGCTCGGCATTTTTATCAGTTTACTTAGTTTTATTTGAGAGAGAGAGAGTTATGTTGTATTGAGAAAGAGTAGTATATGTGAGAAGTATTCTATCAACTTGAGAATTAGAGGGTTATTGTGACGTCTCTTGAGAAGCTATAATTAGTCTAGTTGTTGTTTGGGGAAGCTACGGTGTTTTCAACTGATTGGAGAAGTGAAAATAGGCATGAGGAAATTCTTATTTGCTATTTTATTTATGAAAGATTGTTCTCCATGAATGCATTGAATTGTCTTTTATGAGTACTTGCATTAGGGAAACTAGAATGGCTTTGAAAAGGAAATAGAAGCTATTATGATATTTTTATGATGTGCTTGTATGTACTCCATAATAGGAGGTTGGTGTTTATCATAGGCATTACATACTAGATATGATTAAACATGAGTGGAATATGAGTTACTCTTAGGTAGGTTATTAATTTAACTAGCATAGATTGAGTTTACTCCTAGGATTGTTTATCTAGTATGGGAGGGAGCTTGTGTACTTACAAGTTTAAGTAGATTGATTCCAAGTATGTAGAAATGGTGATAGGTTATCTCTAGGGTGATAGATTACCCATTGAAGGAAATGCCTATACATAGTTTAAGATGACCTTAAGTCAAATCGACCCTGAGTAGTGTATGTAATAGATGACCTTCATTTGAAGTATTGAATAAGAACACTTTGGCCAAAGTAGTGTGATTGCCTTTGGCTCCATTGTCAATTCACCATGATCCAGTATTACATGCTAGTTCTAGATTGTGGGTTTACAAGTTTTAGTTATGTAGGACACAACATTATGCTCAGTTGGTTGTCGTTATTTGGTTACTCTACCAATCTCTTTATCGAAGGGAAGGGCCATCTATCAAATGATAGATGTGTAGGGGACCACATAAGAGTCCATGGTTGGCAGAAAAGTGTTTAAGTGATGCTTCTCCTCCATAGCAAGCGATAGAAGAACCAAGATTTGAAAGGAAGGATCTTAGACCGTCTATAAGCTATTTGTTCCAAAGCTCATTGAGCTATATTTGTAAATATATGTAATCTTGTATGTTTGTAACTTATGGAATTATTGTAATGAAATGGAATCCGTATTGTATCATGTTATGCCATCTTTGTTTGTATATTCTCAATAAAGAAAAGAATTTTTTTATTGCAATGGCTTGTTACATAGTTTATTTACTCGCAAAGTGAAAACTTAGGAATTTTTACTTCATTGAAGGGTTAGCATGTTACAGAAGGTGTGCCTTTCTACTACCTATCTTTGTTTTTGATAGCATACTATAATGTTAATAGGCATTTAAAAAGTTAAATAGGATGTACTCATAAAAAAAATAGCCCTCATAAATAAATTTGTCAACATTTCAAAATATATACAATAACTTAAAAGGGAAAAGCAAGGAGATTACAAGGATTCAAATTTTAAATATTTGTAGTTGTCTCTAAAGTAGAAGCCTCGAGATGCCATGTGTTATAATATCCCAATCAATTCTATAATTGGTTTGATAAGCCGCTACTCTATTTGAATGTCTTAAATAATGCAATAAAAATTCACTTCTTGGAAATAAAGTACAAAGGGAGAGAGCTCTAATTTTTTTTCCTAAACTATCAATTGGAACAAGAACCCTTTTTTAACAAATTAGTTATTATTTTTGAGTCACATTCAACTATTAGATGTTGCACAACAATCAAATATACTAATGTCACTTCATCAATCACTCCTCCTATTCAACCTCATTATTGGATTTATGACCTAGAAATGACAAACTTCTATGAACAAAATTACCATCTTCCTTATGAAGGACAATTGTTGCACCAACACTTCTTGGTTTCCTCAAGAAGCTACTTCAAAAATTAAGCTTAACGAATCTAGGGGATCTCTATTCCTCCTTTTCTCTCTCTCTTCAACAAGCTTCTTACCCCTCAAAGGACTCATTTTAGCCTTACACTTCTAAAAACTATTTCCTCTTAGCATTTTAAGAATAAGCATGTATATTTAAACTTGGTGACAGCATGTTTTGATATTTAAAATGGATTTTTCATGGTTTAATAATAGCATACACTTAGCATCACAGAGGTGTCTCTTGAGCATTGCAAGACAATGCACATAACATCTTAGCAAATCCTTGAGAACATATAAAGAGTGTACAATGGTAGGGGATGCAATCATACACGATAACATAAAAGGCCAAGTTATGATTTTTGATAAGGAAGATGTCTAGTTTTTGATTGAATGTTAATAATATCCATTGTTGATGACATTCCTCATAAACTAATGAAACACAAAATAATCCCACTATACATATTAGTTGATATTCAAATGCATTGTTGTATTATTAGTGACAAATCTTACACAATCATTAAAATCCAATATCCTCATGTTCATTATTTTTTATTTTAGAAGCCCCTAATTGAATTTGTTAGCTTTATTCATAAATATAGTGTTGTCATTGTGTTGGTCAAGTTACATAATGTGATACATATTCATACAAAATTTTATTTTGTAGAATTCTTATAATGAAGCGCAAAATGCTCTAGATTTTCTTCTTTATGTTAGTAGTTAATGTTAAGTGAATATTTTCAATTGTAATAATTTGACTTATAAAAATTATCTATTACCACAAATTTGACAACCTAATGAGAGTCTTATACATTTACCCTTCTTATTTAAACACATCAATAAGATCTACACAAAACAAATAATATTCCAAAAAAATAATTGAAAGATTTTTCTTAAATAAACCTTAATGAATAAACTTTAAACTTCATAAAGACAACCTACAATTGTAAACCAAAACATTAACATATTCTACTTAAACATCAAAAACAATAAAATATGCAATATAAATCATTAGATTGGTCGAGGCAGGGACTAAATACAATAAAAAAAACATATATCTGACTATATTATAGAAACAAAATCGTCATTGGACCAGCCGGGAATCGAACCCGGGTCTGTACTGTGGCAGGGTACTATTCTACCACTAGACCACTGGTGCAGATGGAATGCTAATTGCTTGAAAACTAATTTTAATTGAGAAAACTGGTATTGTAAGTATCATATGCTAATTTCAGCACGACGACACTCTTGGTCAATTAAGTCGTTGTAGTATAGTGGTGAGTATTCCCGCCTGTCACGCGGGTGACCCGGGTTCGATCCCCGGCAACGGCGCTTTTTAATGTTTGCTGCCTCTCATGCGTGCGGCCCTTGTTCGATCCCAGGCAATAGTGACTTCTACTGTTTTGAGCTTACACAACAATGGCCTACACCATATTTGTTCCAACCACTCTATAAAATTATGCATTTACTCTCTAACATCGACATTCAAATGTTTACATGAACACTAGAGCAAAACTCTTGAAGTAGTCAAATCCATTATCTCAATTGATATATATTTTTTCCTCTACAATACTAATTACTAGCAATTGCACCTTGGTGTGCAATGGATATGCCAAAGAGGTGTGGAAGGTCAATTGCACCTTGGTGTGCAATGGATATGCCGAAGAGGTGTGGAAGGTCAATTGCACCTTGGTGTGCAATGGATATGCCGAAGAGGTGTGGAAGGTTAATTAGGGAAAAGATGGTCCATTTTTTTGAATGCATTTGTGTAGTACATGAGGTCAATTGATTGAAAGGGAGAGAGAGAAGAAGAAGAGGGCGAGAGAGGAAGAGATAGCTCAATAGAGAGGGAGAGGGAGAGGAAAGGAGATGGAGGGATAAAGGACATTGAAGGTGGATAGAGGATATAAAGGGGAATGGTAGAGATAGAGTAGAGAAAGGAATGGATAAAAGAGAGGAGAGGAGGAATAGAGGGAGGAAAGGAGGGATGGAAAGACAAAAGAGAGGAGAGATGGAGAGGACAGGAGGGGGGAAAGAGAAAGGATAGAGGAGGGGAAGAGACAGAGACAGGCAGGACAAAACAAGGAAGGAGGAGGTATGGAGGAAGATGGATGGAGAGAAAGAGAGAGAAAAGAGGGAAGGAAAGGAAAGATGGAAGAGGAGATATGGAGGGAAATAGAGGAATGGATGGATGGATATAGAAAGAGGAAGGAAAGAAAGATGAAAAAGAGAGGTAAGGAGATAGAGACAGTGGAGGGAGATAGAGAGGAAGATGGAGATGGAGATGGAGATGGAGAGAGAGAGAGAGGTAGGGAGAGATGGAGGGGTAAAAAAGCAGAGAGGAAATTATATGTAAAGAGGTAGGGAAAGGGAGATGTATATATATATATATATATATAGAGAGAGAGAGAGAGAGAGAGAGATATATTCATGTCTTTGTCTCCATATCTATATCTATGTTTCTCATTATCTCTCAATCTCTCTTCCTCCCTCTCCCCTATTTCTCTCTATATTTTTCTTCTCTTCACTATTCCTTTATCTATCTTTCTCTCTTTTCCCCTCTCTTTCTCTTTGCCCATCTCCCTATCTCTCTCTCTCATTTACTCTCTTTTTCTATCCCTATTTATCTCCCCCTCTCTTTCCCCCTCCCCCTCTTTATCTCTTGATCTCTCTACCTCTATATATTGGCTCATATTTATCTTTATCTCTCTATCTCACTCTCTTTATTTGACTTTATCTCTATCTATGTCTCCTCTTCTCTTTTTTTCTCGCTTTCTCTTTCTTTATCTCTTCCTATCTATATCTCTTTCTCTTTCCCTCTTTATTCCTTCATATCTCTACCTCTATCTTTGTATTCCCATCTCTCTTTCTATCTCTCTTTATATAGTTTAAATTCCATAAAATATAATATATAATAATAAATAAATATGTTATTTATTGTATACATAAAATACATATATTAAATTTAATTACTTTGTTGTAGGTAAATTGTAGTGAAGGCGTCTATTTCTCATTTTGAGCAATGTGATGCTTTTCTCCTTTGTGTTGAAGCAATGCCTCCTATTGCAACATACTTAATCATTCCAAAATAATGCTTCACATCCTCTGTCTTTGTCATTTGGGTGTCTATACAAATTTGTACATTATATTTTAAATTTTTATGTCAACTAACATTCCTCGTGCATGCATTCCAAGTTTTACACAACCTTATAGTTTGGATGGGGTGATGGAGCTCAGGAGATGAAAATTTCAAACCTTGAAGTTGTAAAATTGTTGGTGGTTTGTTTCATTGCTTGATGATAAATTTGGTAAAAGGTAAAACCCAAGGCTTTATGAGCAAAACAACATGGGGCAAGGCTATGGTAAAAACATCACAAGAGAGGATGCATGTTATTTAATATTTATATATTATATAGTATAATATATAATATAAATATAATAAACAATATAATATAAATATCTAAATACTAGAATATAATATAAATACAAATATAATACAATATAATATAATAGCCTAAATCAACTAGGCAACAAAGAGCATGTAACAGCTAGACTGCAACATAACAACATAACTCTACAAGGCATCAACATTCCTACTACCCCCATCAGCCTTTTCACAACACCATCCAACTGAAATCTCCAATTCAACCTCCACCAAGCAATAGGAGAGAGCTCCCCTCTATAGGAGAAGATGAAATAAAAAACCTTACCACCAAAGCCATCACACTCCTGCCCACCCAAGCTCCACCTTAATAGGAGCAAGAAGTAGAGAAGAGTTCTTCCCACCAAATCAATAGCAACTAACTCCACCTCAATAGGAACAATCTCCACCATCATAGAAGACATCAACTATAGAATCTAGAAGGAAGAAAAAACTTCAGAAGAAAGGGAAGATACAACATCCATTGGCATGACAAGATGCTTGAGCTTAGAAGGAGAAAATGAGTGCACCTCAGCCATCAACACTAAAAGAAAACAAATATGAGCCTTCTGAAAAAGCATGATTAACAGCTCAACCATTGGGAAGAGAACAACCCCAACATGCAAAATGAACTTTATAGCCCAAAAGAGGTTGAAAGAAATACAAATCTTATGATTTTGGGTCATAGGGAAAAAATAGCCCATATGACAGAGGATACACAAAGAAAATATCAACAAAAACTCTCTCTTATCCATTATTATCAAGGATAGTAGAGAGCTAGCATACACAGAGAAGAAAACAACCCCCAAAAGAAAAATAATCAACACAAACCAAGGGAACACAACCAAGCTCCAAAACTGAAACCAAGCATAGACTAAGCATTCTATATTGGCCTTAGAAGACATGAAAATCATGAAAACAAACCCCCAGAGAAAAATAAACAACACTAACCAGAGGGTCCCCGCCCTTGCCCACCCCCAAACTAAGATATTTTGAATATCTGCAACAAAATAACCAAAAAGAACAAGAGATCATAGAGTTATGGTGAAGGAAACAACATGATATCAAACCAATGACTTTTTAGGAAAAACACAAGAAAAACAATGTCTTCCCCAAAGCACATGAATATCTTCAATAAAACCATAGTGCTCATTCCATAACATGAACCACAAAGAGGGGAAAACTCAAAGCACAAAGTAAAGACAAAAGGCAACAAAAGAAAGTCTGCAATAGACACCAAGTCATAGAAACCCAAAGAGAGAACACAAACGCCAAAGCCTAGAAAACCATCAGCATGGAAAAAAACATTAGCGTGGTAGACCATCATCATGGTAGACTAGAAAACCTTCTCACATGCCACCAAAGTAGCAACAGACTAGAAAACCATGCCCACATAAGCCAAAGGAGCCCCCAACGTCAACAAAACATCAATGAAGCAAAAACTATCAATGTGATAGACCGTCATCACAACAAACCAAAAAACCTCTACACACGCCACCAAAGCAATAGAAGACTAGAAAACCATGCCCACAAAAGCCAAAGGAGCCCCCAACACCAACAAATTAGCATCAACATCATCAGATTCACCCTCATCGTCTCCTTCACTAGGGGGATTTGAACTTCCTCCCCCTCTCTTCTTCCTGTCCGCTCCCGCTCGTTCCATTTTTTTAATTTGGAAACTCTTGTTAGTTACATAAAAAATATTTGTTAGAATTTTTACACAAACGTACTTTATTTAAATCTCTACTATTT
>VDFB02355135.1:0-14612 GCA_007258455.2 Sequoia sempervirens
AATTGATCTTAGGCCATTGGCCTAGGGGGAGTTTTTAAATAAAAATATTTTATCCCCCTATCAATAGTTGGCATCAAAATGCATGAAATTTTTATTAGTTGTACTATCATTCTACAAAAATGTTTGTGACCACTTATGCAGAAAATAGAGATCTAGAAGGTCCACAGATGAATTCTTCTCTTGCTGTCTGAGGAAAAAGAGTTACTGGAACTCCTAGGGAAAAACATTTAATGTGATAAAATGGTTAGGTGCGCAAAGTTATAAAAGGGTATTTGGAACCCTCATTTGTCACCTTGCATTAAAGAAGAACAGAAGGAGAGCCTTTGCAGTAGAATTTTGAAGGAGTCAAGTAAATTTGGTGGAGAATTCATCAGGTATTTCAGTTGCTTGTAGAATTTCAAATTTTGTGCTTGGTAGAAAAACTTGTTCGGTACGGAAAGAAAAATTAAGTAAATCAAAGGAATTGTGAATCTAGATGAATATAGAAGTAGAAAGATCAGGGATGTGAGAAATATGTTGTTGGTCGATGAATTGAAGTGGCTTGAAGGTGCAAAACATAAAAGTTTGGACATTTGGAATGAGTTTCCTTATTTTGACAACACAAAAGTTGTTAGGTTTATCCTAAAAAAATTGAATGAGGATACTCTTATTTTGGATAAACCCTATCTCATTTCGAAAGAAGTGATTAGGAATTTAACTAGATTATGCAATGTTGGGGATATTCTAAAAAGAAGCCAATTCAGAACAAGGAAGTCGAAACCCTAACCAGAGTAACAGGAGATCAAAGGGCACTAGTAATTTTGACAATCAAAGATCCGATAACAAGGTACATTGCACATGGAATTTCATACAAAATTTTCTTTAGAAATAGAGAAGGTGCAACCTCGGTAGGTGCAATTTACATATCTCATAAAATGATAATGGGGGATCAAGACTTTGACTTGTACAGTTGCTAAAAGATCAATTGATGGAAAATGTGCAACTAACAAAGGATGCAGATTACCCCTTCAGGTTTGGTACTTTGATCATAGGTATCATGATGTATTTTCTAAATTGCTTGCCTTAGAATGATAATGTGGTATGGAAGGAAAATGAACTAGTTTGTAAGAAATTTTTTGAACATTCTAATACTTTGGAAAATTGTGAGCAAGTTTATGCAAATTTCTTTAGAGAATTACTGGGAAAGTTTGGAGTAGTTAGCATTTTCATTTTGGTGAAAGCACTTGAAGTTGGATCATCTTCTGGTAAAATAGAAAGGAAGCAAAAAAGGGCACTAGAATTTTCTGATGACACTTCTCCGACACACAAGTCTCCAAAATATGAAGGAAAAGGTAAAGAATAGATAATTGTGGATATACCAGATGAAGATTCTAATTAGTACACTCCAAGGGATGACCCAGAATCAGCTAAACTGGATGTAGAAATGATAGAAGGAAGTGAAGAAGAAGGTGCTTTATTCAAAACAAAGATACTGTAGATTTTTCAAGAAAAAGATGGGATATAGAAGATTGCTAATATATGGTTAGACAGACCCTCATATGAGTAGGACCTGATTGAGAGTACTCTAGGTAGTTACTTTGTGTATAACAAATTGGATTGGAAAGTTTGCAGAATGTACTTCCTGAAGAGTTGATTGAATGTATTGGAAAATTTGGCTTATGAGTCTCAGGATAGGAAAGAGGAAGAAATAATTCTACATTTGAAGGAGCAATTTAGGCTATCCCCTACCAAATTAAAAAGGAAAATGAATGTGTTGAGGCAATGCATTGACTAAGCAAATAAAATCTACAACTATTGTCTTCACTGGTCTCATGTAGTTGGGAAATACAAGGACAAGTTGGAGCAGATTGAAAGTGAGTTGAACAAAATTGGTCAAGATTATGACATGTTTTAGGAATAGGAAGGTATAGTAACGAAAAGGATTCATGAGTTGCAGACTGAGCATGAAAAAGTTCACTCTGCTAGAAACACCCTTGTGGACACTTTCTGGAAAGTTAAGGATTTAACTGAATGCAGATTGGAGTAGCTAACTGAGGTTATAAGAAAAGAAGAAAAGTTAGAAGTGATTACAATTCTAGAATCCATCATCCAAATCATCAACCGGACATTAGAAAAAAACAACTTGATCTTAATCATTGGGATTGTAGTAGATGCTTGGAAGAAATCTCTTCCGAAAATGAAAGATAATTACAAAATCATTTTCTGAATTGTGCAGTAGTTGTAAGTTCTTCAAATTTTGATCCTATTTCTAATTAGCAAAGGGGGAGAGAGAAAGAATTGAAACTTTTTCATTGATGTCAAAGGGGTAGAGAGTGCTATGAAAAATTCCTTGTCATTCCAAGGGGGAGTAGTGTTTTGAAATTTTGAATTTTGGTAGCATAATCTCTTGGTTTCAACACTTAGTATTTTTTCACTAAGTTTTGCCATCAATGCCAAAGGGGGAGATTGTTGGTATATGGCTTCTAGTGTTGTCATTGATGGCAACTGAAGTCATTATTCTGGTTTGCAGATTATAATTTGTTCATACCAATAGGCAAAGTAGAGAACATAGTATTACTGATAGAAAGCATGAAGAATAGGCTCTCTAGGTAGTTTTTCGATCTATATGCTTCACCAGATCATAATTTTGTGTTGTGGATACGCATGATAGTTTGTTAAGCATATATTTTATCTTATTAGTAAGTTTTGTGTTGTTGCATTAATTGGTGTACGAGCTTGGAGATCTGAAAGGATTTTTTTTGTTTATTTGCTCATTATGGCTGACTTAGTGAATATAGTGTGTCATAGATGTATAAGGAGTAATTATTTAAATTTTTCTATGTTAGAGAATTTTGTTTTGGGTCATAGCTATAGTTGAGTGACTTGTGTGGGTGCTCATTAAGGATTGCTCATGATTTGAGCTGACATGTGAAGAATATTTTGTATTTTATTTGAAGCCGACATATAGCAATTGAATTCTTGCTAGCAGATATATATGTGAGTTCAATTAATTCATTTTGGTGTGTGGGTATGAGTGTGTGTATAAAGCAAAGAATATGTGTGTGTGAATATTAGAAGATCAGTTGGTAGAGTTCCTGCATGGAGTTTCCTTGAGTCTTTGAAACTGACATCTTTCTCTAGTTGCGGGTTCGCCCATGCGGGCCGCTCCTGGCGTGATTCCATTCCTCCTTCGTTGTTTCTATGGCGGCTGAGTCGGGGCTTCCACCTACATTGTAGGGTCCACGTCTTCCATTTCCATCCCCTTTGTCGACCGACCAATGATGAACTCTTGACTGCCGCTCGCCCCACGGGCTCCACCATTCCCGCTGCTGGTAGTTTTGAAACTCGTGCCCACCAACCTCACCGGCCACCGTATGGGCATTAAATGGAGGTAATAAATGTCGAATTTTCTATAAATAGCCCAACTGACCTGTCATTTTCATTCCTTTGGTGAGAAATTGTTAGAGCTCCTACCATCTGTCACCACCTTCTCACCCGCAACACTTTGAGGATGAATTCAAGCACCCTCTTCATCACATCTCATCAGGTCTGCTAGGTGAGTTTTCCATCGCCCTAGCCGTGTTTTCTCTAGTTCATTTTCTTCATAAATTTAAAAATATTAAGAAGGAAAACTAGTAAAATCCTTAGGCAGCCAATTAGGGATGAGGTCCCGCACAAAACCCATCTTTTCAAAATTCAAAAATCCTTCAAAATTTTCCATTTAGGTCCTTGCAGAATTTGACCCATCATTCATCATTCTTCACTAGGGCATACATTCCCTTGCAGCCTGCAGTCCTCCTTCTGGCTTCTATATTTTAACTAAAAGACCCAAGGCCTTCGCCCTTGGTATGTCCATGAATGCAGATGGACACCCCCTTTTCACCGTGCCCTGTTGGAACAAAAAAGGAAACTAAGTGAAAATGCATCCCTGGGCCTTTGCGGGTCCACTTTCGTAGAATTGCATGCACGGGCGACTCATCGTTGTTCACCATTTTGGAACGAACATCCTGTACATGACCTCTGGCTTGCGAGTCTTGCCAGCCTCAAATCCACAGAAGGCATAAAACACTGGAACCTATTTGTGGGTCATTCTTAGTCGACCTACTCACCCTTGTTGCTGCCATTTCTAATGCCATCATTAGTGGGTAAGCCAGTCCTTCCTTCTGCCTCGCGGACCTCGCTTCTCCTGTCATTGTCCCTGTCGCCCAAAATTTTCCTAAGGCTGGACATCCTTGTAGGTGGAACACTGCAGGGGGTTCCTTTGCGGGCCGCCCCACCCTCCCCACCATTCTGAACAACCGATCGCCCTTTCCCATCCACTATGCGGGCTCCACTCTACCCATTTCCCTCTGGCTTCCTTACGCAAAAAATGGCTAAGTGTTTGATATGGGTATTCATGTGCAGAATGCTGTTTGCGGTCCACCATCTTATGATTGTCATTTCAAAATGACTATGCCTAGCCTACAGCCCACCTTGCAGGGCCCGAACCCACCTCTGCCGTCCTGATCTCCTCAAGTAATTAGCATAGGGTCTCTCATGGACTCGCCCATGCGGGTTGCCCATTGCAGGGTGCCGCCTCACCTCCGCTGTTTCCAAACAGCCATCACCTAAAGGTATCCAGTGGGTTCTTGCTCACACCATTGCAAGGGACTTAAACATTGAAGCTAAAATGATGCCTTCCTTTCTACCTGCGGGTCCCGCAATGTGGGACTCCATTTGCAAGTTTCCACCATGCTAGTGCTATTCTAAATGACTGAGACATCACTTGCCTCTGCACTCTCTTGACCTGCATGAGTAGTTGAACAAGCACCTCCAAGACTTCATGAATGATGGAGCCATGTATCCAAACACCTTAGAACCTTGATGGGCCCTAGTTATAGTATGGGAATCTTGATGTGGGTGGCTGCATGCGGGCTGCAGTGCCCTCTTCGTTGTCTCCCTGCTACCTTCTCCAAAATGGCTACCAGCCCAGGGAAACCCACATCCCTGGGACTGCATTGCTCTATCTTCCCCAAATGAAATCCAAATGATGAATTTTAGCAACCATTATGATCTCTGGAAGATGAATTACTTGATCTAACATCTATTTTTTAGGATTTCTCTAACACTCCCCTCATTTTATACATGAATATGCTTAATGCACCTTTGCTTGTAGGATTTATGGAATCAGCTGCAAGACCATTAGGGTTGTTCACAAAACAAGAAAAAGGGAAGAAGACTACCAAGGTCCCAAGAGGGAAAGAAGATAAATACCAGATGAAGTACTAGTTCCATGGGGTGGAAATCACCTCCAAGGTCACATCTATGTGGGACTCGATATCATATACCAACCTTGGCTAGGTTGACATAGATGAATTTTGACAAAGGGTCATTGTCAACCCCACTATAGATAATGCAAGGAAAATGAGAAAGAGATTATTAGGGGATAAACCAAGTTTAAATGGGCTGGAATGATTAGTAACAACTTGCATGAACAGTTCCTGGTGGTCAAGAAGATCTCTTATTTGGTGTATTTTCTAGCTGTCCCCTTTCCTTACAGGGGATTATTTGTCACACAAAGCCCAACTACAAGAATAGAGCTGAAAGTATATGATAGGCACTCGCAACTCCAATATCAAAATTTCAAGAAAGACTACTACAGGGTGAATGATTCCTTCATTGGGCATATTATCAGACTTGTCAGATGGGACTTTGAGAGAAGAGTCTTGCACAGTGCCTGGGTGTTCATTCATTAGTTTAGATTCTTGTTTATATAGTTCCCCAAGTTCATCATCCGAACATAAGGCTTCTTTGAGAGGCCATACAACTTGCCTAGTATCCAAATGATTGGCTAATCTTGCTAGAAGTCTCCAAGTAGTTGCAAAATGCGCATACTCTCCCCAGTGGAAAACATCAGGAAATAATACCGTACCCCCTCACATTCAGGAATGGAATGTATGCCATCGTGGCTATCCAATGCACTGAATATTCAGAAAAGGAAATCATTGAATATAACTTGGGGCTCCACACTACTCAGGTAGGGATGGATCCATATGACAAGTTGAAGAATTTTGTTGGAAGGGAATGCATCCACTTGCACAACATTGAATACTTTTGGGAAAACTACCAAGACAACAAGGAGGTACACATGAGACATTATATGCATATGAACGCCTACTTTGTCAAGATGGTCAAACTATTCCTAGTACCGGATCAGTTCATAGAAAATGAAAACACTGTCATGGATCTGAGGTTTGTTAATGTCACCTACCTGCCATTGGCCCTAATAGACTGGAATGAGGAAGAGGTCAACGACCTCAATATTCCAACAAAGCCAGTGGAGCACAAAATGAGGCAGTGGATTGATGCAGAATTTTCTTAGTTGAACCTCCAAGGTGCCACTTTGACCTACGGTGAGCTTGAAGATGAGCTCGAGAGTGAAACAGATAGTGGGACTATTGCTGCCACAAATGGAGAAGCTCTCAAGTCTCCTCTAGCCACTAGATCAAGAAAAAGAAAAGAAGCGTCGAAGCGCCAACTAAAACATAAAGTGTATTTGCTGAAGGCCTCAGAAGTTGAAACCTCTAAGAAGGAAAAGAAGTTGGGTGGTTTCTCTAAAATTCCCATGATCCAAGAAGATCCACTACATGAGGGGGAGGAAGAAGAGGCCGAGCAACCTAAGTCACCACCTACTACCTCTACTCTTACTGTCACCACCACTGCCACTACTGCTACTCCTCCTCCAACATCTCAAGCATTGCTCACTTCCTCTCCACCTATGGTGGACATCTTGGTTCACCTTGCCTCCCCCTCACCAACTGCTCCAATAATAGTGTGAGACTCCTCGTCCACTACAAATTCTCCATTGTCATCCTCCTTAATGTCTTCCTTAGCTGCAATCTCTTTGGAAGCCATGATTACAATGCATACTCTTACTCTTTTGGAGGCCTTCACCTGGCACATGAAAAAAATACCCATGGAGCTCTTCGGGGTACTAATGAATCCTACTTTCTAGGCTGCTATGAATCAAGTTGTTGTTGTCTCCTTGTCCCTCCTTTGACGGAACCACCAAATATGGAAGCAACCATGCAGATCTTAGAAGAGATGGAGAGACAACAGAGGGAGGCTGCTAAAGAAATAGATGAGGAACACGAGGATCCCTTCAAGGATGACTACCATGATCACCCAAAATATCATAATGTGACTATCGATGAGGTGGTATATGAAGAAGAAGGGTCAAAATCATGAAAAGAGGATGTTGAAGATCCCAGTACCAAATATGTAGAAGAATCTTCTGACCGGGAGCTCAAAGAGGAGATATCCAAACAACTCAAAGATGTCAGAGAGGAAGTTGAGAGGTAGTTTTTTGAAGAAAAGGAGGAAACTGTTAATGCCATGGAAATATCTATAGAGCCTCCAGTAAAGGGACAAGATGAAAGCCTCAATCAAGAAGAAGTACCTCTCGAGAAGGAGGAAGGAAAGAAAGAAATTGAAGCTGAAGAAGAGGAAGACAAGCTTGAAGAAGAGGCTAAAACAAAAGGAATTCCTAAGCCAAAATGCCATGAAGAGATCGAGCAAGAAGAAGAAAAGTACCTAGAGGGGAGGATAACCCTAAAGGAGATATGGCTACTACTTGGTTGCTTGAGGAAAATACCATATTCATCTGAGACTCAAATGAGGAAGAGTAAGAGAAGATGGAACAAGAAGCCTCAGATCATAAGGAAAGGGAGATCCAACACGTGCAAAGAGAAGAAGGTGATCATGAATCACCAAAGGAGGGATCTCAAATGCCTAAATGGTTGGAAAAGCAACTACAGAAGAAGACCCCTGATCTCATGGATCCAAAGGAAAGGCTAGAGGCTATCCTAGCACAAGCTCAAATAGGAGAAAAGAAAGAAAAGAAGCCAAGAGTCAAATCCCACATCACGATGGATACATCATGATCAAGGATGGTGAAAATTTCCACCCTAGTGGTAGACAAAGGAGAAGGAGTGAGTTACAATATCTCTACCATTGATCTAGGTATTGCTACAAGGGAACAAAATATTGATCAAATCCAAGGGTCGGTCGCCACACCTGTTCATCAAATGAGCAAGGACCAATCCTCCAAGGAGGAGTTAAAGGCACAAGTGGTGAAATTCACTGCCTACATCCAACAGCGGTCTTCTACTAAGGAGCTGCCAACGACATTATCGTCTCCACCCTCGCTTCTCTCTAAAGATCACCTGAGAAAGCTAGAAAAGAGAAAGAACTAGACCAAGGCTACTGAAGAGTGGTTCCAATGAGTGATCTAAAATGGTGATATGGGCATTGGCCATGCCATCTGAATGACCAACAAGTTTAGGGAAGTACAAAATGTTGGGTTTAATGGATGCACAGCCCTTGAAGCTTCAATAAAGGACTTTAGCCATGAAAGATAATCAACCACAAAAGGAAGTGTTGCAACAATGGAATGCTGATTAAAGATTCTATTGATATGATGATTGATATGATATGTTACAAATGAAAAAGATGCTTGATTAAATAGGCAAGAGGTAAACCCTAATATGCATGAGATGTTGCCAAGTGTTATAATCTAACAACATGTGACAACATGTGAACCCTATCTATATGATCATTAGATGATGAGATAAGTTCTAGAAGGAATCTTATCCCACAAACTAGGAAAGGGAATATTATCCCATTTATTAAATGATGCAACCTAGGACTAAATGATTAAATGCAAGACCTAAGTTAACTTATGCTAGTGCAATAATTATTTAATTAATTACACCAACACCCCCCATAAGTGCAACTTAGGGAGGAAAATGCAATGATTATGCAAGATGATGATGGGTCTTGGCTACGAGGCCATGTTAGGTACCCATGTACATGAAGATGCAGAAAATATCCCACAACCGGAGAAAAGGGGAAAACCTAGTGGGAACAAAACCCCTCTCCAAAAGGGAGATGAAAATGTAGAAATGTGAGATAGGATGGGAAGGATGGAGGACTCCCAAATACCCCCCAAGGACACCATCTGTCACATGGATACAATACAATCAAAAGCCCCCCCCATAGGGAGGAAAGAGAGAGAAAAAATAGCCCCCCCAGAAGATGAGATCACCTGCAAGAAAGGTAAGTGTTTGAAGACAAAACAAGATCCAATGCCGACAAACAACTTGTCTCCCTTTCGGAAGAAACAAAACTGACTGCAGGTGCAAAGATGCTTCCCATTCTGAATAGGAATTGAAGGAAGGAAGGATGAAGGTGGATGATGGTGTCTCTGAACTCTACTCAAATGTCTCCTTGCCTGATGAAGATGCCACAATCAATGAAGAGGGTGACAAACCAGGATGATGCATAAACTGATGTTGAACAATATCCAAAGACGGAGATGGGATGAATATGATGGAGACTTGATAGCCCCCCTAAAGGAAGTGTCCTCAAAACCATTGAAAGAAGTCTGAAGAAAATCTAATGGTGGATGCTAAAGAAACCTCAAAACCTAAAAGAAGTAACAGGGAAGAAGTCTCAGATAAGAAATCTCTGAAGAGAAACCAAGTTCCTCATAGATAGTCTTTGGATTCCCAATCAAGGTCAAGACAAAGGAATGAGGAGACTCAAAACAACTCTCCAAAGCCAAATCTGAATAGAGGAGTGATATCCCCGCAAGAATGTCCTCCAAACTTGTAGAAGGAGCCAAGTCAGTGATACCTGAAATGAAGCCATCATGTGATATCAAGTCTAGAAAATTGAATGTGTCCTGATGGATGATGATAGTGGAAGCCTCAAGCAATGATTCTGGACAAGGAATCACTGAACGTGAAGGGATACCAACTGTCTCTGATGAAGAAGAAGCACTAAAAGGTACCTTGTCAACCTCTTTGGAAAGATCAAGGTAATCAACTTCCTACACAACAATAGCATCATGGGGTACTTGATCAGAAGAATGACATTCTGAATCATGACCATTAGGGAAGGGTGGAGTGTCTGAATCTCCATAGATCTCCTAAAGTTTAATCCAAAGGATGTGAGGACAATCACAATGATCAATAGATCTCAAAACATCACAATTAACTTGCATAGCAATGATCTCCAAGATAGTGTACCTACTACAACTCCAAGCAAATTTTTGAACACCTTCACTTGGACAAGGAACTATACCATATAGATGAGGCAATAGATGAAGTGAATGAAGATGGTGGCAGATCCCATTTCACCATTCCTGATAGTTACCCTTGTGCAACATAACCAAAGAAGGAGAGTAATATGCAAGCCCCATAATGAAAATTTCTCCAAGAAAACAAAGACAATGACCTTCAATGACAAATAAAGACTTCCAAATATGATGTACAACTGAAGTGATGCTAACCAGATCAAAAAATATTTTCCCAAGCTTCAGGATGTCCAGGTTATTGAACAAATGCACCAGACTGAAAAAATAAATGCAAGAGTACCTGGAGCTGAAACTAATTAGGGGATCTGGACTGATGAAAAAAGCTCTGAATTATCTCTCGAATGCCGCTAGAATCTCCGAAATTTGACAATCTGATGCAAAGATATGTGCTTGAGTCCAAAATGGAGGGTTGAATTTAGTTGAATTTAGAAATTTATAGCAAAAAAATCCTACAAAATAGATGGCACCACTAGATAGTGCTCTAAATTCTCTTTCTGTTGATATCTCGTTTGCAAATTTTTGATATCGTGGCGCGAAGATATGGCCCTCAGGAAAAAATTGCAAATTGAATGAAACTGGCTAATTAGGTGCAAAACATTAGCACCTCGAGGCTTAAAAAAATAAGCCCCCAGTTGCTGATATGATCGCGGGGCTGGCGGGCATAAAAAAAATAAAGCCACTAGATGGGGTGGTCACGGCGAGGCTACTTGGGGGTGAAGTTCGGGCAGCCTTGATGTGAAAGGATTGGCTGACCCGGGGATACTTGAGAACCCAGGTTGCTCGATGGGACCTGGGCTTAGAGAGCATAATGCGTCAACGGTGGCGGTCATGGTTGGTGGTTGGAAAGAACCGAGCGGTGTCAGTGTGAGGATATTCTTAGGAACTAACTCAGGAACGATGGCAAGGCCCGGGGTCCAGGAGGAGGATATGAAATACGGCCAGGATGGTCACGAGAGAGAGTGTGAATGCAGGTGAGGTTCTTGACTAGCCCAGGCGACAAAAGATTACATAGAAAGTGAATGAATGCGACTCTGCTTTTTTAAAGAGAATTTGAATGTGCAATTTTATTTGCAATTCAAATTTAAATAAAAATCCGATAGAAATATGTATCTTGGAAATGACAAAAACAATAGCCTGCAAATAAATTTTTCTGCCCGTGATACAATAAAATACAGTTGCCCTACAGGATATTGATTTTTCGCGATAACTATATAAAAAATGCCCAGAAAAATAGCCAGAAGTTTTTTTGATTTTTCTAAAAAATTTTGCCTTGATGGAGGACTGAAAGGGAAGATTTTTTTCTACAAAATTGTACGGATAGTACAAAAAATTGCAAACCCTAGATAATACCTCAAGGCTCCCAGATGAATCTACTCCGATTTTGGCAAATGAGCAGGCGATCTATAGGTTTTGAGGCCTTCTGGACGCAATGGAGAGGTCGGAGAGAGCTTGATCTGCACCAAAAATCAGCTTGGCTCCTAGGTAGAACCAACTAGCCTGCAACATAAAACTCCAAGCCTACACGAATCTTGCACTCCAACTTCCTGGATCTAGGGTTGATGTTTCAATGGACTAGCTCTGATACCATGTTGGGATTAATGTATGCATAACCCCTAAAGCTTCAATAAAGGACTTTAGCCATGAAAGATAATCAACCACAAAAGGAAGTGTTGCAACAATGGAATGCTGATTAAAGATTCTATTGATACGATGATTGATATAATATGTTACAAATGAACAAGATGCCTGATTAAATAGGAAAGAGGTAAACCCTAATATGCATGAGATGTTGCCAAGTGTTATAATCTAACAACATGTGCCAACATGTGAACCCTATCTATATGATCATTAAAAGATGAGATAAGTTCTAGAAGGAATCTTATCCCACAAACTAGGAAAGGGAATATTATCCCATTTATTAAATGATGCAACCTAGGACTAAATGATTAAATGCAAGACCTAAGTTAACTTATGCTGGTGTAATAATTAATTAATTAATCATACCAACACAAAAATAGCTCAAAGGCACATAGAGAATTTGCAATAACTTCCTTGAGCTATATAGGATCACATATCCTAAACTCAAGGCTATCCTCAAGATTCTCGATAGAACCTAGGAGGAGTTGGCCATAGTGAAGGATGATCACTGGCTTGTTGAGATGTGGAAAATGGGTCTAGATCACGGAAGAGAAGTCTTGGAGTGGGTGCTCCATGAAGTAGAGCTCGACCTAGAGTGGATCAAAGAACATAGGGCATACTGTGAAGAATATCTAAAGCTCATGACAGATTATGACATGCCAGCCATCGAGCTAGACCCCAAGAAGATTAGGCTATATTTTCATAAGAAAATGGAGAACGGAGCCACAGAATCGCTAACACTAGACTTCATGGATTTTTCTACCTGAGCCTTTTCCCAATTAAAGGAAGCAATCAAGATCATTCCAAAGTCTATGGAGAATTGGGAATTGATCACATAAAGATCCAAAAAACTATCCTTCCAATTGCTTCAATCAAACATAATAGAGTGGGACAAACTTTAGGTGCTAATGGGAAATTTGTGGAGTACGCCACTGCCTAGAAAAATCAAGGAAAATCGGTCATAGATGATGAGTTCCTCATAGTGTAGTTGCAGCTAAAAGGTAAAATCACTATAGGACAAAAGTGCTACAATGACAAGGCACTAGAGGAAAAAATAGGAAAAAGACAAGAAATTTATTTTTAAATTGTAAGATATTGGGGGTAGGTGAAACCCTAATTTGTAGTGAATCTTGGCCACACAATGAGATTAAATCTTGGCCATTCATTTTTATTTTTGAAAAATATAAATAGGGGGTCTCCTCTCATTTTCAAGAAGAGAGTTGAGTTGTTGTAAAGACATGCTGCTGAAATTCTAATAAAAATTCATTGCTTTTGGTGGATTCTTGAGTTTCCTTCATATTTCATGATTCATCTGCTCATAGTTGATAGATTTGAGTAGATTTTATTCGTTGTTCTATGTAATTTACATGCTTCTAGTAATTTAGTGAATGTTGTTCATTGATGCTGAAAAATACTATTGTGTTGATGCCTTTCCTTGTTCATGCCTTTTGCTGTTTGTTGATGATAAATAATAGTGTAAAGCTAGTCTAAACATAAATTCATTGCTGCACTTAAAATTCATCTTTCATTCATGCTTTATGGTGAATGAACAGTTGAAAATCTATAGACCTTAGAAGATAACACTACTTTCATGATACTATTAGCTAATTTGGTTAAGTGGAACTTAGTTTTTGGAAGGTTGTCCATTGTAGTATCCTCCATTATCACTGTTCATTGGTAGTTGCAAGTCTAGGAACTTTCCCCATTCCCTTCCCTTTTGACCTTTCTTTGAGATAGTAATTTAGGAAAATTTCTAGCATCATTGTAAAGAAAAATATGATGATAAGAGTGGAGTTTTAGACTACTGTTTTGAACTTGCAACAATTGCACATCATCTTCAAAATCTTAGAAACTCCATTTAAGGAACCAATATCCCTCCAACTTAACATACGCAAGGCTACCCTATGATTACCAGAAAATCACACGAACCAACTAAATTATTCCAAGCAAGTCATGACCTAACACTCGAGAGACCTTAGGATAGTTTTCTGCAAAATTGTCTTTCTAGAGAGGTGATGCACTTATGCATTACCTATGTTGAGAAGTGAAAAAAAAACCATCAAAAAAATTGGCACTAGAAGGAGGGCCTTCCTTGTGTTAAGCTGGATCAAAT
Organism: Sequoia sempervirens; assembly: GCA_007258455.2. Lineage (NCBI taxonomy): Eukaryota > Viridiplantae > Streptophyta > Pinopsida > Cupressales > Cupressaceae > Sequoia > Sequoia sempervirens. The sequence continues at coordinate 13,869 of VDFB02355135.1, forward strand.
TGGTTCATTCTCCCCTGAAAGATTCCATAGAGTTTTAAGATCCACACCAAATAAAGGGGAATTTCAAGAGCTACAACCCCCTACCAAGGCTAAGAGAGCTAAAAGAGGGGAAGCAACTTCATCAACTTCATTCGCTCCCTCCACTTCACCTCCATCCTCACCCCTTCCTTCCATTCCTTTGTACCACACTCATCCTTCATTCTCAGCATCCACTTCTTCTACTGAGCCACCCCAAACTGCCTTCCAGCCACTCGCGTCTCACGGATAGGGTGCTGCCCCTATCCCTACCCCTACCCTCCAAGTCCAAGGTGCAGTCCCAACTACTACTACCTCTACGTAACTCCAGGTTACTATCACACATCAAGTATAACCTTTGTCTCCCTTTATGGCTTGGCTGGGCAACAATCCTTCTCTATTGTTCTTCAACGATTATCATGACATGCCAAAGAACCCGAAGGGATTTTGCACGAAGTTTCATCCTCACGATCCACAAAGGATAGAAGATGAGAATATTCAAATATTTCAAACAACATTAAAAGACATGCAAATCAATCATGGGGATGTGGATTGCCGAATTTTCTATTATTCTTTGGGGGAAGAGGCCTTTTATTGGTACATTAACCTACCAACGGGATCCATCACCTCCTGGAACCTATTGAAGAACTCCTTGCAGAAATACAAGATCCCAATCAGCCCTTCTGAGTTATATCAGCAATTCATGTTCGTTCGCAGCGAGGTCAATGA
>VDFB02355136.1:0-18372 GCA_007258455.2 Sequoia sempervirens
AAGGTGGCACATAGGAAGTACCAATGATGGAACAGTGTGGGATTCCAGCACCTACTTCAAAAAAGGAGGAGATTGAAGAAATCCTGGATAGTCGTGTGGGAAGGAGTACTAGGAACATGCAATATGAAGAATATCTAGTGAAATGGAAATGAAGGCCTGTTGAAGATTCATCCTGGTTTCCTAAGATAGAGGTCGACCATTTGGGTTTTCCTCCACCATCTGAGACGTGACGGGGTCACTTCTCAAATTATCTTGGGTGTCTGATGTAGGAGCATCTAGTGGTGTAAGGGCAATCTTGCATCACCCAAAAATAGTTAAATTTCAAGTTTCTCAATTTTAGATGTTTTTACATTTTTGGATACCCTTTTTAGTCATATTAGAATTCCTAATTTATGATTTTTGTTTTCTATTCACAGGTTGAAAGATATTGCGGTTTTAGTTCCAGTTGCTGAAAATCTTTGAGTTAGATTTAAGGAGCACTTAGAGTTCCATGGCAGCTCCCAAAACTTGCTTAGAATCGGCATAGCCAGTTGAGCACGTTATTGACTTTGAACCTTTCAATGGTTCAAGCAGTTCCACCGTCAGATCCGGATCAAAGATTATGGCCCACAGGAAGTTGAAGCACTTTCTAGAAGATAAAATTGCAAATATTCTTTTGAAATGTGAACTTCAAGTTGTAATTTTCGAAGCCAAACTGCCTAAACTCAAATTTGAATGTTTTTTTGGCTCCAAACTAAGGAGGAGTTCTATTTATGGGCGAGTTTCTAATTTTAGTAGCACGCAGGACAAGCTTCGCATATTGTGAAAGGTGATTACAGCAGCTTTACGTAACTTGCATGTGTTGTAAACTTGGGGATTTGAGATCCTCTGCATGTAAGAAGCTTCATTTTCTGAATAATAAAATTATTCTCTTGTTTGTGGGTTATTTTCTAAGTCTCGGGCTGCACCCTCATCAAATATTTTAAATACTTTAAAAGAAAAATACATTTCTCCTTGCTCTAAATTCAAATGGTATTCCTTCTAAGATGATAATAATTGAAAAAAAGAAAATAATCATTATGAAGATCAAGTACCATTGATAAGTTTTAAGAGATCAAATAAAATATTCAACAACAAAAGAAAAAAGAGAAAATAGTTAATGCTAAAGAAACAACTACAACCAAGCTACTATGTTAATAAATTCTCCTCTTATGTAGTCTTCATTTCCCTATAAATTGTGGCCTCCTTGTACAAATTAGCTATTGATCACCATAGTGAAACAAATTTAACATTTTGAAATGGTTAAACATTATTATTATTTTTATTTGTATAAGTATAATTATTATGGGTTCATTTCTCCTCTCCTACTCTTCCTAATAAGGTTCTATTTTACAAGCCTCATATAAATGTTAGGGTTCTAACTTCTAAAAATTGAATAGTGTCAACTTAATCTCTTTAGACAATGCTCCCATATTATTAATGGGGCCAACTTTTTATCAATCAAACTTGGCTATGTTTACATTGAATAAGAATTTGATACCTTTACCTTGACACTTGAACTAAGATATCTTGGCTCTAATTTTAGTCCTTTTATCTAAAAATTATTGGTGACATATCAGTTCATGTTTAGTTTTAATCATTTATTATTGCAATTAATTATTACAAGGAGATTTTCGAAGCTTGTATTCCATCCCCACCATTTTTATTCTAAATATTTGACATTTTCTTTCAACTTAAAGTCTAAATTTTATCCTCAATGCTATACATATTTTTCTAGGATAACACATATTCATTATATTTCACTAAATATGTTCATGTATAGAAGAAAAACCTTCAATATATCTTTAAGATAACTTTGATACCATCAAGATAATCCCACCTTTCATTGCATTAATATCAAGGTTAACTAACCCTTCCTCTTTACAGGCTTTTCAATTAGAGTGTCCTCTAGTAAAAATAGAAACATTAATAGTGTGGTTATCAAAGAGTGTCTAGGGATGCACACATCACTATTATTAATAAAATATAATATTGTAAGAAATGTTTATGGAAGAAATAACTATCTAATAAAGAATATAATGTATTAGTACATATCTAACTATTACATATTTTAAATAAATCCCCTTTAAAATCTATCTTATTGCCATTTAATGAGTCAACTAGGTTAAAAATTATTCCCCCAAAATTCACCACCTCTACAACAAAACTTGATTTCATCTAATTTATCTTATTTATTCTCAAATCATATTAAAATCTCTACCTTAAACTCTAAGAAATATTTGGTAACTTATTTATTTTATCTTCATTTAGAAAGGGGTGTGAAGGGGATTTAGAACCTTTTAAAGTTTCTTTCAAAATAACTAGGAAGATTTTATTCATTGCCTTTCTTGTTGCTTTTAGGATTAGTGTTATGAATTTTGTGCCTTCATTCTTAAAAATTCTTATATCAACTCATTTAGCATTTCCATGATCTTTTTATATGGGAAAGGTCAACATACAATGAGGTAGAAACTTTCCATTTTTTTTATTCCTTAATTAGGTCTTTCTAGGGAAACTTTTAGTCTTTTCGAACACCTTACAAAAATATGATAAATTTGTGATTATTTTTCTTTCTACTCTATAAATTTTTGATGTGCTTGGATATATAATTGAGATGATTCACTCATAATGTAATGATAAAAATTTAGTATATATGAAATAAATAAGAATATTATTTTATTTTAACTAAAGAAATTGTGTGTACTCTATCTTGAAAATTACTAATTAATTTTGAATTATATACTTATAATTTAAAATAAGAGCATCCTTTGTAACATGGAATATAGATAGGTTAATTTTAATGAAATAAAATATGTTTTTATATTAAGAAAAAATTACAAATATATGGAACTCATACATTGAGAAATTGACTAAGATGTAACTTTGTATGAGAATTAAGATGCTCGAATAATTTATATACCTTCTTTCAATAATTAACATTAGAAATTAATACTTGGCTCATATTGTATACCCACCTCCCAATGGTCTTGGAATGTATGCATTTAGATGGATAAGGATTTCAAACGGCTCATGGTACTTGTGGACCCCTCAAAGGCATGATATATAACACATGAACTTTATTTATGAAATTTGGTCTTTAGTTGTTGGCTTCTAGTATGAATGTTATCTATAAGGTGGAATTCTTAGTTGAGACTCTCAATTTTCCATTGTTGGTTTCTAGTGTGATTATACAATATGCTCGCCAAATTGTATTAATTTCTAATGTTAATTATTCAAAGAAGGTTTCGTTTCATAAGAAGAGACCTATGTTCACATATTCCAAGGCATGTTATTATCCACAATGCATGACACTTCTTCACATCTCTACCAAGTTCTAAATAGATACATATCTGCCATTTCCATGGAGGATATTGATAATTTAAAAAGAAAATATCATGCCATTTCTTTCTTAAGAAGTCATGTTTGCATTCATGATTTGCAACTTCCATCTTCATCCAAAAAGAAATTTTGTTATCGTTATGTGCCTGATATTAAAAAATCAAAACCTTCATTTGAGCATGATCACCAACACAAAGGTAAATGAGTGGAAACAAAAGAAAGCTTGATTAATGGATTTCATCATGCTAGTGGAAAATCTGCATCTTTTTGAAAGTGACTTCCTAGCTTATCAGTCTTATGTTTAGTAAGGTTTTGTAATCTCCACTGTGTTATGTATTCAGGTCACGGGTATATCTAGTATGATGGCTTCTTTTGGGTATTTTGGGTGCATAAGAGAATGTGCATATGTACTGATGTATTCAACCAATGTGCGTTTGTAACATTGTAAGCATACAATTGGTCATTTGTACTAGGACCTCACTGGCCTTTTTGATATTTTGTAAAATTTGTTACTCAGACTGCAACTGGGGGTTTTCTTGCTGGTTCTTTCCCGCCAGTATGCCCACTTGAACTAGCTATATGTAAAATATTATATATAAATAAAATTATAAGTGGTCTCCTACTTTTTCAAAAGAAAAAAAGTTCTTGTAAATGTCCACATCTTTTTCCTTGACACAGTTACTATTTCTTAAAAGATTTCTTATGATTTTTCATAATGTTGGTCAATACTTTACTACAAATATTCTATATCATGCTCTTAAATGTCATAAGAATATGTCATAAGAGGGTTTCATCTTATAAATCTATAATAATATTATATGCATTTAGAACATCTTAGACACCTCCCTTGAAGCATTCAACAAATGACAAATAACTACCAACACAAAGTGAGATGCCTCATTTCCTAATATGAGGACAAAATAATAAATCAAAATATTAGGATGCAAGGTTGACCCACCTTTCCCAATACTTGGCTAAGTTTATCATCTATTGAGGAGTGGATCCCAACAAAAATTGTGCTTAGTGCTTACTACTAATCCAAGGAATACCTATTCATTTTTTCTTTATTGTATGCCTAATGACTCCTCATCTCAAGTTAAATTATGGGAATGGATTTTTATGCCCTCCCTATGACTAAATGGCTACAAGGAGGTGAATATGATATGGTGGAAAAAACCAAGATACAAGTTGGTTTAGTTCTCATAAACTCTCTAAAAAATAATTGAATTCCTACATCCTAACTAGAAATACCATGAGGGGTTTAGATCCCATTTTAGACAAAAAATATTCTTATACTGATCACTAGTTCACTTGGACCAACTAAAGAGATGGTGAACTAATGGAAACTTAGTTGTATTGATAGATTAAAACTTAGTTATTTCTCTTTCCATTGTCCCCTCTCCACAAAACACCCTTATTTAAGTAGATTCTATTAAACCTATCTCACATATCACCTCCCAATTCTTTAAACTTTTCAAACTTCTTATTCCTCATACCTAATAATCTATCCTTCAAGCTCAACACTTCCCACCTCAATCAAATTGATCACCTTGCTTCCCTAATATCCCTTTGGTTGATGTTTGTAGACCTCATCAAAATGGTAAGTGGATACAATTGTGGAATGATGCAATTAAATCTATTGCACTACCTTACTATGATCTTACAATAAAAATATGGCTAGAAAGAGATTTAGAATGGAAAAAAAATATGGATCCAAATAGAAAGAAAAAACTTGTTTTTTCTTTAGCACTTACTAATAAATTTTCTACAATGAGTGGTTGCTTCCCTTGAAATAAAACTTAGAAGATTTGAACTTAATTGTGGTAGAGGATCTCAATTAAGAGATAGGCTACATTGGATGAAAGGATATAAGGGATACAAATTATTTTTTAGTTATCTCAAACATATTTACATTCTCGAGAGTGGATAATATCTATCGTTGATCAAGAGAGGTAGTTCCATGACAAATCTAATGATATTAAATCCATTTTCCTCCAACATTACAAATAATTTTTAATTGATCTAGTTGAAGGAGATCCACGTCAAGATATAGTGAAAAATTATGGGCATAACAATTATATATTTTTTAACATATATAGAATGTATGGTTGGATTAGTGAGATATCTATAACAAGTATGCAATATGAAGTCAAACTTTATTAAATTTGATTCTTAATAAATTAGTTTTAACAATTCAATTTATAGCTTTATGCAATCTATAAGTTTAAATAGTTTGATGGTATCTAAACTTTATACATATAAAAATATGATAAATGTTTGATTATTTTGCTTTCCAATCTATAATTTTTTTATGTTCTTGGCTATATAATTGAGATTATTCACTCATATTGTAATGATAAAATTCATCGTCATATGGAGGATTTTATATTATCTTCCATTAAATTCATCATCTTTATGAGATTCTTATGGAATATTGATATTCTAGTGTGAATTCTTAATTTTAGACATATCTTAACTAGATAAATTTAGGTTCAATGAAGGCAATAGAACTTTTTTTTCACTTACATAATCCTATTTTGAAGTTCATTTATGTTAACAACTATTAGATTAAATATTTTTATCCCCAATTATTTTCAAATAATTTTATACTAATCTTTGTATTCTTATTCTTTCTTTCATCATTTCATTTAAAATTTGAACCATTAAGGATGTTATGTTATAGATTATAGTTGTCTTCCAATTCTTTTTAAATTTTTAATAGTATGAAAATATTATTGATGAGTAGATGAATTATTACAACTATTTTAGATTTGTAAATTCCCTTTATCTAGATATATTATTTACCAAAGTCTCATTGCTCTTTTAGGTGTACTATATATATATATATATAACATGGAAAATGCAGATCATGTTCCATCTGCACCAGATTCTTTGTTTGCAAATACCAGTAATGAGATTAAAAAATTGAGAGATTCATTAGCACAGGGTGCAAACCCGGGGATATATAGTGAACCATGCATGTTAATATTGCATAGTCTAGAAAAACTAAAAGATGAACTTGAGAGGACTAGTGCATATTCCCTAGATAGAGTGGTTGTTATTCTTTCCCGCATGTGGAAAGAAGTACATGGTGATGTTCCCCTTAAACAAATACAGGATAGTGTCACCAAAGAAATGGTAAAAGCCACTTGTTTTCCATTTTATCAAAATGTGCGTAAGGTTAGGGGATACCGAGTCACTAGATGTGTCGATCATGCTATGGCCTCATTGATTTACCCAATGATTTCTCGCAGCACATGGTCTATACCCAAAAAATGACCAAATACCATTATATTTTGTTCAATAGTTGTATGTTGAGGTCCATTTGGGCCTCAAAGTTAACTACTTGGAAATTCCACCATATGTTGGTTAGGGGTGTGGCAGGATTGCTGATAGGCCCACCTATCGTCGAGCAGATAGAACACCCCCAGTATTTAGGGTATTGGTTGGTGAGAGGTCTCCTACTCTCACCCCAGCTCTAGCCCCCATAGTAGATGAGGTTGTCGTTGCTTCCCAAAAGGAAGCAATTGACACTATAGGTGACATTGCAGTTGCCACCACTAGGATATTTGATGATTGTGTATGTCAGTATTTGATGTCCAGACATTCCCGATCCACACCATTTTCAGCATAGTGGACCACCATGGATCCTTTTACAGTGGTCGCATCCCTACTCCTACACAGCTTGATGCACTTATAGGAGATATGGCACGCATGACTCTGCATTGTTTGGCTGAGGACTTGTTGGAGGCATATGCCAACATTGGATCAAACAATGGGATCGATATAGAGCATGTTAGAGATCATTTGAGATGGAGAGGTTTTTTAGTTCCAAGATCCCATCACTCTCAGCCGAGCACTAGTGCGCATCAGGATCCACCTACAGTTCATTCAACAGCTGCACAAACTATGGGTTTTATTGATATGTTGATTGGTTTTTGTAAGGCCCCATCTTGCATGTGATTAGTAAAGCTCTAATCTATTTTATGTGTTCCTAAATAAATGGTAAGATGTATTGTGGATGAAAAATAGTGTGATTATTTGATAATATTCTTGCTTATCATTCTGACATTTTATTTATTCTACCATGAAAGATATTGGAATCGTAAATTGTAAATATGAGTTGGAATTGTAAATGAAATGGTTGCAAAATTAAATCTTATTTCAACTATAAGATTAATGTGATATATGATTGTTGCTTATGGTTTCAATGATAATGTGCGGGAAAGGAAGAGCTAGTATGAGAAGGGAAGACCATTGAGTAGATCAAAAGGCATCTTCTTGTGGTGATGAATTTGACCCCCCTTTCAAGGCTTAAATGGAAATAGAGTTAACAAGTTGATAGAGTAAGGTGGTAAGGGTTGATATAAAAATATGATTTATATTTTGGGTTGAGAGGGTATTTATTTGTGTTCCAAGTGAGTTTTAAGTTGAGGGAAAAGGTTTAGAAACCATTATCCAAGTTGAAATTCGGATAGATATTTAAATGGGTCTTTAAAGAGGGTTGTTGGTCAATTTCCTTGGTTGGGGTGCAAAAATAGACCCTCTAGGGTCTATACCATAGTGGTAGGGGTCACGTAGGCATACAATAGTGCCCTTAGGACATGATTTGACCCTGAAAAGTCCTCATTATGGAGAGTGACGAGTTTTGAAGAGAGGATGTAATGGAAATATGGAGGGGATGTCCAAGTGCATGTTTCTTCTTGAATAGGGAAAAGACTCTCATTGATGGAGGTAGGTACACTTCACACCTCCCCATTCAAGGGTTGTAAGTTGAAATTTCTATATATCTTAGAGAGGAAGGAAGAGTTGGGTGTTACCCACTTCTCCTCTTGGAGAACTTTAGTGGAGATGGTAGCAAGAATGAGAAAAGGAGAGAAGTCCACCTCTTGGGAAAGTAGTGAAGTTTTGACTAGAAGAGGAAGGATGGATAAAAGAGCTCATCACTTCACGTAAAAGAAAAGAGATAAGTTCTTTCCATTTACTTGTTTATTGTAAGAAGGTGTCATAGTGTATAGATCATGGCTGAAAAATAGAAAGTAGAGAACCTAGATGCATGAAATTTGTGCTATGTAGTTTATTCCTTTGTAAAAATGAGAAAGGACTCCATTTATCATCGTGGAGCTAAGATAATTTCTTGCTCGGGGGTATGGCTAGAGCCCACGAGGCTCCATGATGCCATTATGATAGGGTGGAGAGAAAGCCTTGATTTGTAATGTGTCCTTAATTGTATTTCCTTCAATTTGTTTGAAATATGAAATAACTAGTATTTTGTATAAAATGAAAGAATGGAAAAAGATAGGTAAACTTCAGTGCATTTTAATTAAATAAGGAAATTGTGCATTCTTATGAAGGAGGAATCTTCTATGGATCTGTTCTCTAATGCGAAGAAAAATTAAAAAAGAGAAGAAAGAAAACTATGTTTTTTTTTTACCTCAAAACCTCTATGATATTGAGAGAACAAAGAATGGCTGAAATAACATAACATTCTTGCGTAAGATTATTCTAGGACAGTTAGCTATTATAGAAATGATCTTGTTTAAATGACACTCTGCTCAAATTACCATTGGATTAAGTGGGCCTTGAATGGAACCATGTTTTTCCTTTCTTTAGAAATGAGTGGGCGTAAGTTAAATTGTGGTTATGTGGTAGTAGTAATGCAACTCAAGTTATGGTTGAGAAAAAAAAAGAAATAAAGAAATAAAGGAAATTGTGTGCATGACCAACTCCACCCTGTGCATCTAAGTATTCTGCGAAAATCAAAGCAACCAAAATAAAATAAATATATAAGAGAGAATTTAAATGTTATTCTAGTATTTGTTAGGATAAAAGGAAAACTGATGAGAGGGAGAGAGGGCAACTGTGAGAGGGCCAACCCCCACACATAGTCTGCCCCATGAATGGTCGCAGCTATGAGTAATCTCCCAACATAGACCTAGGGTGTTTATAATCCAATCAAAGCTTTTATTTCATATTTTGTTATTGTTGATATGCACTTCAAACGAAGCTAATGGAGGCAACCTCTTATGCCAACATAGAAAATAATAGTAAGCTAACTCAATATTGACTAATGGATGCTGAGTGTATTGCTCCCATCCAAACTTTTACCACATTTCCTCCTTGTGCATGAGTGTTGCTCATGGGGAATATAATGATGTTTTTGGATCGGGTAAAAGAGATAGATTCATGGGATGGGTCGCACCCTTCACTCTATACCCATTGCGATTTCCATTAAAAATAATAGAAACCAAACAAAAAATTGAATTCCAAATGGATTAGCAAACAAAATAAGATATTATTTTGGTGTCTATCATAATAAACAACACAGAGCAAAAACTGTGTTTACAAAGAGCATAAATTATAAATGCAATGCGAGAGATAATAGTGGCTGAGTATAAGGAGGATGAAGCTGTATCTACCTTACCCCTCAGGTTATCCCCTTTCTTTCTCACTCAAAAACATACCATCTGAGCAACTCTACTTCTAGTTTTGCAGGATGATAGAATAGAAGGGATAAGTCACACTGTACAGAGAAAGACAAAAAAAAAAAAAAAAAATAATATATATATATATATTCAAAACAACAAAAGTGGTTGGCCTCTTTGTATTTGTAACCACATCCCACCTCACTGGCGCATGAATGAAGCTAGCAAAATTACTTGACCTAAGTTGGTCAAATGTTAATATCATTGGCTATGTCAAACACTATTAAAATTCAGCAGCTCTTAACTAAACTCACTGCCATAATTAATTTTGAATCAATGCAAAGTGTAATTTACTACCCAGAGTTAGAGAGCCAAGGAGATGATGTATCTCAAACTGCAGGACAACAGTATGAACTGTTCAACTCTCTACAAACATATTTGTCATGCCATATTCAATTCGCCCAACAAATAAAGTCTAATATCTGGAGAGGCAGTAAATCATGGTGAATGGTGGTTAATGAATGTATAGAGTTGTGTCTATCGAGGGAAATGATAATCTATTAGCAACTGGTTGCATAGTTATGAGATAAGACAATCAATAACACACACTTTCAATATTTGAGGGAGACTGTGGGAGATCTTATCCCATGTCTTGGGTTGCGGGGTCACCAACTACTAACTGCATGGTAGGGGTGAGTAAATGTTCGCTTAGCATCATTGTAAAATAAAAATAAAATTAGGTGCAGCGCTTGAGTAGGGTCTGCCTCCTTGTTTAGACTACATGAAAGTACACAGTCAACATGGAATTGAATTGAGCCATAAGACCTTTTGGCATGAAGAGAACAACCAGAACATAGTGGTTCTGATCTCAGGCAAAGATTTTTTGTGGTAATGAGCTAAGATAATGAAGGTTAAGTGAGACGTTTATTTTGATTGATTGAAACGTGGTGCCTATACAGAAGTACCACTCCGATAATAATAATCACCAACATTTAAAAACATAATAATAATATCAATAAGAAATTTAAAAGCTTCGTTTCCCACTAGAGCGATGATCCCTCTACTCACCTCACCTCCATTCATGAGATCAACTATTCAGAAATACCAAGGCATTTATGCCAGCATGATCAAAATCAAAATCATCAATTTCGTGATGGGCTGTTAAAAATATTGGTATTTAGGATGTTTTTTTTTTTTTGAGTAGGTTAATATGATTAATTAATCAATAAAGTTGTGTATTAGTATGGAATTGGTTCAGGAAAATTATTTTATGTTTCAGAAGAATTTTATATTAGTAAGTGGGTACTCGTCCTAATATGAATCTAATTAAGACTACTATCAATATCTTGATGGTGATTAAATGTTAATTTGTTACCATCCTTAAGAATTATTGGTGGATTATAATAACAATATCATTAATAAAGATGATAATGTCCTTGATATTTAATTCATGATTAATGAGAAATAACGTTATTTTGGTTTTGTTGGTGAAATAATCCTATCATTATGTAAGGGAGGATTAAATAAAATGATACTACTCATGATTAAATCTCTTTTTAAACCACTTGTAATAGCACAAAATTTAAGTGAAAATTTTACAATTGACTCGACAATTTGTAAGTGGGACCTACCTCATTATCCCTCGAGATATCACATAATAAATCATTAATTCCTCTAAACCAAACAAGTTGTGGGTGATCGATGTTCCTATCTCCTTGGAATTGAAATTGTCTAAGTCCTATTTATATGATGTTAGGATGTCAACCAAGAGAAATGTTGAATTCAAGGGTAGCATACATCTATTTAACTATCATAACAAATTGGCAACCTAAAGTTATTAATAATTAACTAGAAGGGGGATATTTTTTTGAATGTACATTTGTGTCTCCATACTAAGGGTTATAAAGTTAAATTGTTTGTAAACCATTGTCTTACCCTATCCAATCCAAGACTCATGATACTAGAGCACCCCATTGAGAGCATATCAAATTAATTGAATAGACATCGAGCTTCATTTAAGTTTGTGAATTGTCTTCATAAAGATGTATAACTCTTATCATGTCTAGTGTTACACCTTAAACACTTAAGAGTATTAAGTAGCTAAATTTATAGTTAAAAAAAAATTGTTGGGTTTTCTAGATGAAAATTTCAAGCATGACAATTTTGGTTCATCATCACCGATGCCATCTCACCTTCATAGTCCTCTACATTCATCATTTCTGGCATGACATGGGATAGATCAGATGGATGTAGATGTTGATTTGTCACTTGACCGTTTGGTGGAGGTGAGTGTTTTAGAGGACTTAGGTCATCTAATATCAGATGATATTCATGTATGTGTGCATGTGCATGTTTCAATTCTTTTTTCATTATTTTTAATTTTTTTTAAACTAGATATTCATGTAAGTTGATATATATATGTATATATATTGTTACAGGTGGACATACCTCATATCACTCCTAGCCTTGGTCCAGATCATGTGCATGATCGATGTGACTCTGTGGATGAATCTGTTGCCAGTGGACATGTGAGTTTTACATTTTTATATAATCACACGTGTATATGTACATTCAATATTTATGTATGCATAGATCTAGATTGATATTTAAAAATACAAGTTCATTTAAAAATAACTTTTATAAAATTTATTTAATATAAATTATATGTATTTAACACATCTTGTACACAATTTTATTTGTAGGGCTCAATACATCCATCAGAGCAGGACCGTTCTCATTCATATGGCCATTTGACTAGGAGTAGACATTCATATTAGGCCATGCACACTAGATTTATGATCTTGACCACATGTATTTGCTTATACATGATGATCTTTAGTATTTGAGATTTGATGATCTCTAACTTACATTTGCTTATATGATAAACATACATTTGCTTTTTTTTTTATGTTTAGTATTCAACATTTGATGATATTTAATTTACATTTTGCTTATATGATATGTACATATATTTTCTTATATGATATATACATACATTTACCTCTTTGCTTATAATATGTGTTATGTTTATATGTATTGAATCCCTTTACATGCATGTACATGTGTTTGCTTATGGTTCAAACATGTTTACACATAATATATGTATGCATTTTCTTTAAATATTCAATATACATACATGTTTTCTTATTTTATGATCTCTTACAACTTACATTTCCTTATATTCAATATACATTTGATCTCTAGTATAATTTTAGGGAAATCAATGCCACTTTATAATTAAGTTCATTCATGTTGATCACAATAAATATTTTTTTTTAAATGACTTAAGCAACATGAACCATTGAGTTGAGAACAAGATATAATATTTTTGACAAGTAACTTGAAATTCAATTCAACTATAATTAAGAAAATTCAATTCAAACTATACCTCTATTATACATTTTTGACAAGTAACTTGAAATTCAATTCAAATATAATGAAAGAAAATTTAATTCAAATTATACCTCTATTATACATTTTTGACAAGTAACTTGAAATTCAATTCAAATATAATTAAGAAAATTCAATTCAAATTATACCTCTAATATACATTTTTGACACTTTAACAAAATTCTAAAATTACTAGATATGTTGTGCATACCTATGAATTAAATAACAACAAACTCCACAATGAAATAACTTGTTTGTTTACTACTTGATTCATTTAAACTAGGATCTAGTTATTCCATGTACACTAGATTAATTTTGTTCCCATCCCATATGCATATAAATAGAAGCTTCTTTTTTATTATTTTGGATATCAAATTGCAAGATTAATTCTCATTTATATCACTTGGAGCATAGATTTTGGAGAATTTTTTGCACATTTATCAAGGAGGCAAATATTGGAGCTCGACAACTTTTCATTTTTATAAATCAAGGAAAAATTTGGAGGATAATTTAACTAAGTTGGTAGAGGACTTGTTTTGATTCATCTTTAAGTTGAAGAAGAAAATGGGACAACAAAGAAAAAGAAATATTGCATCTCAACGAAAATTGTCAAAAGAAGAACATAAGAGGCGTGAACAAAAGTTGGAAAATTATCATAGAAAGAAACAAGGTACATGCTTGTTTCTTCTCTCTCTCACTCTCAAGTGTGTGTTTAGGACTTTTACTTTGAAAAAACACAAGTATTCATTTGATGGGATGGAATCCATAATTTGTGCATTACTCCACCCAATAATTTGGTTAGTACACCTAAACATAAATTTGTATGTGCATACATTTTGCATTGGCTTTCGTATTGAAATTAGAAATGTTTAATGTATGACCATTTTTCAACTTACAATACCCCAACTTAAAATGTACTCTTAAACTAAAATATTGTACATTAAATCCTTCCCTACAAACCTTACACTTATCTTTTACCAATACCTTTGTTTAATGTTTTTGTCATCACATTATCATTGTTGAGTATTGCATCTACACAATTTTCTCTTTACTTTGTTCATGAAGAAAATGATAGTGTACTTCAATACATGCTTAGTTCTCCAATGAAACCTTAAATTTTGTGTCCCTCACTATGCCACTTTGATTTTCATATTTTTTTCAACCACATTAATTATTTTATGGCTTTGCAAATTCCTATATATTCTAACTTTCCACTTTGAAAGAAACCATTATTTTTTCTTAATTATTCATGAAACTACACCTTCATGTACAATGAAGTAGCATTCTAATGTTGATATTTGGTGATCAATATCCCCTAGCCAATCTACATTGCAACATCTAATTAGCTTAATATTTTTCTTAACTCCCATTGAATTTAATCTAATGATCAAATGTTCCTTAAAAATATTTTTTAAATATTTTAATAAATTCCCAATTCTAAGCTCTAGAATTATTTGAAAATTAGAACTCAAATTATACTTAAAGCCAATGCAATGTTAGGTTTTCTAGAGACTAACACACGTATACATAAAAAATCAAGCTATATGGTGCCAAGGAATAATAGTTATATATGATAGATTATTCTTTAAATTATGTCTTAACACACATTTGTTTTGAAGGTTTCTAACCATGTCATTGCACTTGAATGACTATAAATACTTTTAAATGACCTCAAGTCATCTTGGTCATGCAAGTTGCAATGTTTATATGATCCTTGACTCCAATTCCTTAAGCCAATTCTTTTTGTTTCAATATTTGTGTTTTGTGTCGTTGGTCTTTTATTTTCATCACTTCAATGTTCTCAAATTATTTTTATGTTTTATGCTCTAGGGATTCCTCAAGCTGGAGTCGAGCCAAATCTAGATATTGGATCAAACGAATCCGTTGAACACATGGACCTTGAAGTTAGGGAGGAGACCCAAGTTCAAACAATGCTTGTTGGAGAGGGGTCAAGATCACTTCCTTCTACTGGTATGGATGAGCATATAAAACTAGCACAAACTTCTCTCACTTATAGCATCATGTTTTTATCAATTTGTTTGCTTGCATACATAAACTTCACATATATAACATCATCTCTCACTTTTGTTTGTAAAATATTTTGTGACATGGGAGGGCTCAACAAGTAGGAAGTTTTCATGCTCAAGTCGAGCCAAATCTAGACATTGGATCAAATGAATCCACTCAAGAATGCATGGTCCTTGAAGATAGGGAAGAGGAACAAGTTCAAACAATGCATGTTGGAGAGGGGTTGGGATCACTTCCTCCTACTGGTATGGATGAGCATATAAAACTAGCTGAGAAGGTGAGGAAACAAATTTCTCATAGAAATTTAGATCATTTACTTGAAATGGATATGGAGAAACTGAAATATTATGCCAACCAACCTTATAATAAGAGAAGAGGTCAATGACTAAATCTGTAAATGGAATGATCAATCATCATTTCAATCATCTTGATACACTTGAAAAAACCCAATTGTTATCACATTTACTTCTTTGTGATGAGCTCAAAGAGTCATTACAATTGTTGGGTGTACATTTGGCATCAAATAAGAAGAAACACATGGGATTACAAAAGGATATTGTTCAAAATGTTAAAAAGGGTTTAGATTCCATTGGGAAATGATCTCAATCAGTGGATAAGGGCACTACAAGAAGGGTGATGTTGACATCTATTGTACATCAAGATATAGCAAGAAAAAGAAAAATGTCTCCACTTTCAAATGAAATTGGTTATAGTAGAACCACATTGATAAAATATGAGAAAAAGAGAAAGTTTTTGGATGAGAGTTTAGAAGGCAATTGGGAAATTATGTGTAGAGCTCCCTGTTTTGATAGGATTGAAGATGTTGTTAGGAACTTGGTCAGGTTTTTGGCATGATCAGACTCATCCATCATCAAATACTAGAGATGTTATGAGACACAGAATTGGACCTAGTATTTATGAAAATCATATCAAACATTGGCTAGACATAACACAATTTGAGATGTATATGAACTTTTGTAATGCATATCCTCATATAAAGATTGGGAAACAATGATTCAAAGGTTAAAACCATATTATGTGAGATATAAAACAAGTTTTGAAACTTTTGTTGTCGTTATCATATTGAATTTGATCTCTACTATCAAGTGTTTTGAAAGATGAGAGAAGAAAGATGTGGGTTTCAAAATGCACCTCCTAAACAGGAAAGTTTGTTCATAAAGTCTATATTATGTGATCATGAAAATGGAACTCAAATAAATTGCATAAAAGGAATTTGTGAGACATGGGGAAATTTGGCTAAATTTCCTTCAAGAATTGAGGATACTGACCTAACAAAGACAATAAATTGCAAGAGGTTTACAAGTATTATTTTTAGAGAGTTTATTTGTTTCAATTTCTCATAGATTATTATTTGGATTCTCTTTGATGTAATGTTTCATTGATCAAGTGTGGTTTATTAGTTATTCACATATTTTACTAACACAGGTACAAGTATGCAAAGTTGTAAACAAATTTTGGGAAAGAATCCACAAGGTTGAACTATGTAGAAGAGGAGATTCCCATTGGAAAATTTATGGAAAATTTTCAAAAATTGATACGACCATACATACATCATTCCTTTTTTGTTAAGTGGCAAGCACAAAAATTCCAAACATTGAGAGATACTTTCCCATGTGGAACAATTCTATCAGTAGTTGACTTTGCAGAAAATTACTCCTTTGTACATCAAAAGGAGATTCAATCACAGTATTACTTTTCAAAGCAGATCAAGTTTATGGTTCATGTGTGTTATCCACATGCACAATCAGAATTGAATGGTATTGAGAGTACAGATGAAGAATGAGCCATTAAGAAAGAATATCACTTTTATATTAGTGATGATAAAGAGCATGACACACTTTTTGTCCAACATTGCTTTACAATATTTTTTGAGAATTTGAGAAGCAGGGGTGTAAAGTTTGAAAATCATTTTGTATGGTTAGATGGATGTGCGGTGCAATTCAAATCTTCATGGCCATTCTATGAACTTTGTAGATATCATAAAATCTACAAAATACCACATGTTTGGATTTTTTTTAGAGTGGGCATGGAAAGGGTGAGCATGATGGAGCAGGAGCTTGCATCAAATGAGCTTTAAGAAAGCATCAAATGATTTATCTAGAAGATCGTCTAGATGGCCATATGTTGTTGAATGGTGCAAGAAACACTTTGCATCAAATGTGGTGGGCACATCTTCAAGAAAAAACCAACACATTCCACATAGAGTGTTTTGGGAGATATCAGTTATGTATAAATTACATTTAATCAAAAATTTAAATTTATTTAAATTTAATATATATATATATACATATTTTTTCACATAAGTTTTTTGTTGTACATATGTATCTAGGTGTGGATAGAAGATCGATGCATGGATGCAAGAGGGTAGAAAAAACAAGATCTTTGCATTGTGTTAGGTTTTCATATAGTCGCCATGGATGGATATTAGACACAAGGGATTACTCTTGTTTTTGCATTGAGTGCATTAAGGGAAACTCTGATTATACATTCATCAATCAAGAACTTGGAGATGTTGGTAAATGGGATACGGTGCCACTAGTTGTTTTAGAAACATATGATGAAAACAAGGAAGAAATATTTGAAGACATTCCTTTGATTTCAATTGATTATGACCATATTTTAGGATTGGTTAGAAAAGGTACACATCTGTAAGTTTTCAATAATTTAAATATTATATATATCTAGTTAATGATCTTTAGAGACATTTCTAATTTTTTAAGAAATTTTTTATGTAAATTTGGTGTACAGGATATGTTTTTGCAGTCATAGCAGAGCCTGGAAACATCAAAGGTGTTAGCTATTATTTATTGCATTACACAAAAGAGAGGAATAAGCTAACAGAACCTGAAACAAGTGATGGAATGTCATTTCCCATAGGTGAGTTTGAATTTAAAATTTTATATACATTGTATTCACATGTGCACATTACATTATAAACGTTAAATATATATTGTACAAACCTTGAGCATGAAAATGTTGCACACGTTCATATGTCTTACCTTAGGTTCATGTTTACCATGCAAGTTCTGTTGTAGTGCAAGGGACATATCTAAAACAAGTCAAAGTTGTTGAGCAAGGGATTCATTTTGTTGACTATCAACCTGATAACAAGGTATATCAATATAGTCACTTAATAATTGCTACCACTCTA
>VDFB02355137.1:0-41733 GCA_007258455.2 Sequoia sempervirens
TTGCATTTATGCCAATGGTCTTCCTTTCAACTTGGTGAGATCACCATATTGGCGTGAAATGGTGGAGGCAATCAATACTGCACCTTTAGGTTTCAAATCTCCTGGGTATGAAAAAGTGTGCACCACCTTATTAGTAAAAGAAAAAAATCATGTAGAGACATCACTCAAACCAATTAGGGATTCTTGGGTTGAAACATGAATGTCTATTGTTTCCGATGGATGGAAGGATTGCAAAAACCGACCTTTGATAAATGTTATTGCAGTGTCCCCAAAAGGGGCTATGTTTTTGAAGGCAGTTGATTGTGAGGGGCAAATCAAGGATGCAGAATTCATTTCAAAAATCCTCATTGAGTACATAGAGATGGTGGGTCTAGAAAATGTTATTCAAGTCATTATAGACAATGCAAAAAATTGCAGGGCTGCAGGTATTTTGGTTGAGCAAAGGTATGAACACATTTTTTGGACACCATGCACTGTACACTCCCTTAACTTGGTGATGCAAGCAATTGGCACTCAAATAGAATGGGTGAAAGATATATACCAAGAGGCTGAGGAGATCCAAATGTTTGTGACAAACCACCATATGTCACAAAGCATCTTTAGGACTTTCTCGAGATTGGAATTATTGAAGGTAAATTTAATTTAATTATCAATTATGTAATTTATTTTTTAATTTTATGGATTTATATTTTAATGTGTTATTATTATTAACTTATGTTTTACATGATCCTAGGTTGTCGAGACCCGATTTGCATCATACAATCCTTTTGAGACGACTTGTGAAGGTGCAAGATGCATTGGGTGCCATGGTTATTAGCAACCAATGGAGTATTTGGAAAACATCAAGTTCAGAGGGGGCCCAAAAGGTCAAGTCATTGATCCTAGATGACATTTGGTGGGATCGTGTGGCCTATGTGTTGAGATTCACCGAGCCTATCATGAGTATGATTAGGTTTGTTGATACAGATCGACCATGCTTGGGGGAAATCTATGATGTTATTGATTCCATGATAGAAAAAATAAAGGTGATAATAGCAGAAAAAGAGAATGATCCCCAAGAAACATTTTTTCATAGAGTTGAAAAAATCATTTGCCACCGTTGGGACAAGATGAACACACCATTGCATCTCCTTGCATATGCATTATCTCCCAAATACTATAGTTCACAGATACTTGCTTTGCCAGGGAGAACTCCACCATATAGAGATAGTGAAGTTGCTAATGGGTACAAGCGAGCATTTAAAAGACTCTTCGTAGATCCAGAAGTGGTGGAAAATGTTAGGAAAGAGTTTGGCTTGTTCATCTCAGGACGGAATCATAGTCTTTGTGCTATTCAAGACCAATACACAGTAGATGCTCGTACATGGTGGTACCTCCATGGGCAAGATTTTATGTTCCTCCAACCTCTTGCAATCAAGATTCTATCACAAGTAAATTTTTTTTTTTTAATTTTTTTTATTTAACATTTGTATTGTAGACTTTAAGTTTAGTACTACTACTTACCATTCTTTAATTTATTTTGCATTTTTTATTTCTAAGTTATTTTGGTTTTCTCTCCAATTTCAACAGGTTGCAAGTTCTTCGGCTGAACGAAATTGGAGTACATACTCCTATATCCACTCAGTGAAGCATAACCGGTTGGCTGCAAAAAAAGCAGAAGACTTGGTTTATGTCCATTCCAACTTGCGCCTTCTATCACATAAGCAAGATGAGTACAAGGATGGTTCAATGACGAATTGGGACATAGCCCCTGAGTGTGCCAACTTGGATGCATATATTGCAGAGCTTGCTAGAGTCACTATAGATGATGATGATGATGATGATGATGTTGAGACTCTTTCACATGACGCAGCTACTACAAGTGGCACTGGCAATGCATTTGCTTGTGGTTCGAATAATGTCGAACCAAATGATGATGATCTAGAACCTTTTGATGATTGATGAATAATTGTAATGATCTTCATTTGAATCATGACTAGAGAGACATATATGATATTTATTATTAATATATGAGTATGACATATGTATTGGAATTTTAAACTATCAATTGGCATTTATGATTTATCTTTATAGGCTTAGATTTAATGATGATTGATGATTGATGAAGTATCATAGACTCATAGTTCATACTATCAAATGTATTTACTATTTACAATTTTGTATATTTTTAATTATATATATATATACAGCCGTACCCAAATGTACCGTATTTCAAGAAAAAAATTGCCGTACCGGCGTACCCGTATCCCATACCCATGCCCGGTCCCGTACCCGAACCGGCAACTTAGCCCAAGACCTCTAGACGGTTCCAAGACATCCCCCTTTTTGGGGGACTTCTAGAGGACTCTAGAACATCCCCAAGACATCCAAATAACTCCCAGGAGCCTCTCAAATGACCCGAAGACTTTCAAGCATCCCCCATGGCAGATAGTTGCAAAAGTTGATTTATTTTTTTTAAATCAAAAAGCTTTTTTGAAATGTGTGCCACAAGCCCTAACTCTAATGGCCTATGGGCCCCACCTAAACCCTAAACACTAACAAGAAAACTTACAAATAAGCGTATAAGTCTCATTCAAAAATCTTTTTTGAAATGTGTGCCACAAGCCCCAACCCTAATGGCCTATGGGCCCCGCCTAAACCCTAAACACTTACAAAAAACTTACAAAAAAGCATCTAAGTCTCATTCCAACTCACTCCAAAGTTTCGAAAACAAAGTTGAAAGTTGCAACAGCAAGTTATAAGAGAGAGATTGCAAGTGAAGGCATCAAGATTGACGAATAGTGAGAGGAATGTGGTCTTGGTGGCATTTTGACTATCTATATCATACTCTTGTTAAATGTGACATTTATGAGGTTGAACTCATAACCTTTGTTTATTGAACAAATTCTCAAATGTCTCAGATGAACAAATGAAAGGGATTACATTCTTATATTTGTATATTGAAATATATTTGAAAAAAGGAAATATACACAGTTGTAATGTGTTAATATAAAGGATTACAGTCTGTATATTGTTAAGAGTAATACAGATATATTGTTCATTATGAATTAGATTGTTGATCTTAATCTTCTTTGTAGAATATTCTTAGATGAAAATTACTTATATTGATGCAGTAGCGTCCTAGGGAGCAAGGACAATCTTCCATCGTCCAAAATAGTTTGATTTGTTTGATCGCAGGTTTTCTTTTACCAGCCAGTTGCTAAAGAAGCCACTGCATTTTAGTGCAATTTTTACTTTGGATTCGCAGTTTTGAGAAGAGTATTAGATATTGCTGATGAATGTCATCTTAACATTTGAGGTGATTTGGATTAGTAAAAGATTGTAAATTGGCTTCAGAGCATCTTCAAGGAGGCAGTTGTGTACAGTTGTGATTGTTTCTATTTGCAATAGAGTATTTGGGATTTGCACCAATAGAGGAATATTTGTAAGGATTTAATTGACCCTTGAGTATGTATGTTAGGTACCGCATGGAGGTTCTCCACACTTTAATCATTTGAGTTTGTAAATTTTTTATTTCTAGCCAATGACACATTTCATAGAACATTGAACTTTGTGCCATCTCCATCACTTGGAAGGTTGGAAGGTTGCTATTTATTTGTCATCCACAATCTTTGGAAAGCAACTAGGAGGAGCAAGGAAGAATTGAGAGCAGAGAACTAGAAATCCAAGTGCGAGCAGGAGGATGGAGGTGCAGAATGGAGTTTGAGGAAGGGGAATCTATTGTCACTGAAAGTGTCGAATATCAGTTGAATCATTTCGCTGTAATCAGCTTCATTAGTAGTACTAAATAAGGGGCTGCAGTCTTCATGTAGTAAGCCTATTGTGGAAAATTGTAATTAGCTGAATGCAAAAACAATAAAGTTTTGATTTTCCTATAATTTCCTGCTGGAATTCTGTTGCTTGGGAATTTGGTTGCGTGATGGGACAATCCTTCATTGGATCCTCCTCCCATAACTGCATATATTCAAGTAGAGTACAAGTTTATGCTTAATGTCATCTAAAAACACTGAAACAAACTTGTCCAACCAATCCCTAAAGATGTTCCTAAGATTCATGAAGGTAGCGGGTGCATTAGTGAGCAAAAATGGTAAAAGAGTAGATTCATAATATCCCTATCTAACACAAATTGTTGTTTTATGAATATCTCCATCCTTAATCCTCAATTGGTGAAAAATTGACCTAAAATTCATCTTGGAAAAGGCAGCAGCTCCATGGATTTGATTGAAAAGTGTTAGTGTTTTATAGCTTCAGGAGCTATTTTCCCCTTGTTTAAGGCAGGTCGGCCTTCCTATTACAAATTATATTTTTTATTTTTTATTTACCAAAGAGGCCGACCTAGATGAAGAGTCGCCTAGTTTGGTATATATACAAGATGATGATCATTCATTCAATCATCAATTCATTCTCATTTTCATTCGCATTTTTTCAAGGAGTTCGCACTTAGCAGCAGATCGCCATCTTTAGAAGCAGATCAGATTTCAAGAAGATTTATATTCAGTTGTATCAAGAAGAGATTTTCATCATTTATTGTATCAAGTTTTCCCTCGAGAAGGGTCTGATTTGTAAAGCAGATTTCTGCTCTTATTCGTCCTATATATAAAAGATATATTTTGCTGGGTTTTTCTCCCTTGAGGAGGGTTTTCCCAAGATAAACTGCTGTGTTCATTTGTCTTATGTGTTGCATTATTTATTGCTTACATTTCTGATCTAAAACTAACAAAAAGATCCTCAATGCAAGGAAGCAAGTATCTATTCTTCACAATGGACCTATTTAACATCTAAGCATACCATTTTTTTTCATAACAAAGAAGGCAGGTGCTCCCCAAGAGGATACACTAGGTCTAATTGGACCTTTTTCAAACAGCTCAATAAGTCGTACCAGCAATTCTTAAAGCTTTAAGACATTCATCCAATATGAAGCCCTTGAAAGAGGTGCAAAACTAAGAGTTATTTCTATTGATAAGTCAAACTCTTGGTTTGTAGGCATGCCTGAAAGATCTCTCGGAAAAACATCATTAAATAATAAATTCCTCCAATAGTGAGTGATTACTAAAATCTATACTAAAATTTTCATTCAAATCTTCTAAATGAACAAAATACAAGAGAACCTTTTTTAACATCCTTTCTCGGTTGTAAGCCTGAGATGGCTTTCAATTCATCTTGCCTTTAAACAGCTTGTTGCAGCCAACTGTAAGAAACCAAGTGTCTCTCAACCCTGACTACTGATGGTGAAAGCAAATTTTTGTTTGTTTTTGTTGTCTTTGATTTTTTTGTGGTTTTTTGCAAATAAATGAGATGGTACGATTTTGCAAAGAAATGCTTGAAAAAATATAAATAAAATACTAGTGGACAAGATATGTAAGAATACAGCTGATAATCTGAAGACAGATGATTTATTGCTCTTTCAGAATAATTACAACTGCGATATTTCAACATGCAAATTAAAAGGCAAGCTATTTATTAAAGAACCTAGAGAAGCTTGCAGCCGCTTGAAGAGAGCCCGTAATGGTACGGCCAAATGAAAAGAAGCAATCTCCCAACCCAAAATCAATGCAAAGGCTCCAGAAACCCTAGGCGCCCACTGTAGAACAAAAAGGCAGCAAAAAGGTAAGGCGATTTGCCTGAGAATGAAGGTACGGCCTTGCTGCTGAAAAGTACGGCCTCAAACCAACAATGATGAAATCCGTACGGCCTTGAATAGAGTGCTAGATGTTAGATAATCAATGGCCAATGAAAATGATCTCCTTCTGAAAGAAAATCGATCCAAACCCCCAATCTGGAACCTTCCCAATAAGCTCTGTAATGACTCCTGAATGAAGCCACTCAACTGACAATCTTCAACTGGTATTTCACAGTCTCAGTATGTCTGATCATGAAGAGGTGACATTCTCCACAATCAATGTTCTCAGAGAGAAAAGACATTCAAATAATCATCAATAATGAGTTCGATTTGTCTTTGGTGAAATATATAACTTTTCTCAAAAGTTCAACCCTTCTCAAAAAGCAAGTAAATGAGCATTTAAAAGATAATTAAATTGCCCCTCTTGACTTAGGCAAATCAATTAATAAATGGCGTCCCTTTTTAAATGAGTAATAAAATACTCATTTATATTAATTTACTTCTTTATTATAAAGTATTAAATACTTTATAATTTTCCATTAATAATTTCTTTAATATTTCATTAAAGTGACTTTATATTATAAAGTCAAATTAATAATCTTTTAAATACTATCAAATGCTCCAATAATCATTGTTTGCTCATCAAATCATCAAACTGGGTCGAAACTGAGATGACCAACTGAACCAGGTGCCCTGCCAGAAATAGTAACCCCTGTCCGCCTGACTTACTATAAATAGTAAGTGCCTGAATATCATTCTACAAGTCTCTACCAAGGCCCAAACCTAAATCAACTGATGGAGTAATGTCCCAAAACTCAGGATAACTGCCAAAAGCAACCCTCTAAACACACCTGTCAGCCTACGAGGGTCTGAATGATAGGCTAACCCCTGAATTACCTGAACTGCCTAGGAAGGGGACATTACAGTCTACCCTCCCTGAAATTGCTTGTCCTCAAGCAATCTCAGCTTTGGATGCTGTAAAATCTCCTCTAACTCCCATGTAGCATCCTCAATCGACAAGTCTCTCCATTTAATCAAATACTCTTTGATGACCCGCCTCCAAAGATGTCTCTCTCTAACATCGAGTATGGCCTCAGGCACTAATATCAACTTCCCCTCATCATCTAGGGGTGGCAGTACTGAAGAGGGAATCACATGCTGACCCAACGCCTTCTTCAGGCGAGAAACGTGAAACACATTGTGAACCCTGTTATCCGCCGGTAAATCCAACTCATATGCAACCTCGCCCACTCGTCTGATGACATGAAATGGACTATAGTAACGAGGTTTCAACTTCTCTGCACCACTCTTCCACAGAGTGGACTGACGGTAAGGCTGTAACATGAGATACACCATGTCACCCACTGCGAAGGAACGCTCAACCCTTTTCTGATCAGCATATTGCTTCTGCTGATTCTGTGCTTGCTGAATGTTGTCTCTTAGAGACCTCATAATATCCTGCTGATCTTGTAACATATCACCGGCGCTAGGCACTCTGCTATCACTCAACACCAAATCCAAAAGGTTGGGCGCCTCATACCCGTATAATGCCATAATGGGCGTCATCTGTATAGTCATGTGGTGAGTAGAGTTATAACAATACTCACAGAGATATATCCACCTCACCCAAGCTCTCTATTGTCCAACTATATAATTACGCAGATATCCTTCCACCCACTTATTGACGATCTCCGTCTGCCCATCTGTCTATGGATGGTAGCTGGTACTAGGAGTCAGTTCGGTTCCACAAAGTCTGAACAACTCCTACCAAAAGTTGCTTATGAACCGACTGTCTCTATCGCTGACTATAGTCCGAGGCAACCCATGTAACCGGAATACCTCTCTGAAGAAGAGCTTTGCAGTCTGCGATGTTGTGAATGTAGTGGTGATCGGAAAGAAGTGTGCATATTTTGTCAGCCGATCAACAACCATGTAAATACAATCTTTCCCTTGGGCTTTCGGCAAGCCCGTGATAAAATTCATTGATAAGCATTCCCACTTCCTGTCAGGTATCGAAAGTGGTTGAAGCAAGCCAACAGGATATGTGTGCTCCTGTTTGTTTTGCTGACAAACAGCGCACTCTCGCACATACTGAAGAACATCAGTCTTTAGCCCTTTCCAAGTAAACTGTTCCCGTAGCAACTTATATATTTTGAAATAACCGGGATGGCCCGCCATAAGAAGATCATGAAAGGCTTTCAGAACTGTATCCTTCAACTCTGAATCTGGAACCATAAAAATCCGCCCCTTGTAAATGATCAAGTCATTCACAACAGTGTATCTCCTATCCTGCTCTGTCCCATCAACTATGCTAGAAGCCCATTGGTTCTTAGCATACTCTGCGATAATCCTGTGCCTCCAATCCTCGGAGATCTGTGCCATAGCATTCAACTGAGGTCTACGAGACAATGCGTCAGCTACAACATTCTACTTCCCCTTAATGAAGGTGATATCAAAATCATACAATTGCAATTTACTGACCCATTTTTGTTGCCTTTCATTTAAGTCTCGCTGTCCAAGGAAGTGTTTCAGGCTATTGTGATCTGTATGCACACTAAATTTACTACCCACCAGATATTGCCTGAACTTAGCCAAAGCGTGCATAATGGCTAACATCTCCTTGTCATAAATGCTATAAAATCTCTCAGGACCCCTAAGTTTCCTACTCTCAAAAGCAATAGGGTGTCTCTCCTGCATCAATACAGCACCAATGCCCTCTCCTGAGGCATCACAATACAAATCAAAAGACTTCGTAAAGTCTGACAGTGCTAAAACTAGACACAAAGTCATAATCACTTTGAATCTGTCAAAACACTCCTGAGCCTGCGGTGACCAAGTAAATGCTCCTTTCTTTGTCAGATCAGTAAGAGGTGCGGCGTGTCATGAGAACCCACTAACAAATCCTCTGAGTTGGGTAAGGTTCTCTGGTACTAGCCACTCTACTATAGCTCGGACCTTCTCAGAGTCCATACTAACTCCCTTGGCACTAATGATGTGCCCAAGATACAACAACTCAACCATGCCTAGCTCACACTTGGACTCCTTGGCATGCAAGGACTCCTCAGCCAAAACACCCAGAACTGTATCCAAGTGAGCTAAATGCTCCTCCCATGACCTATTGTACACCAGAATGTCATCGAAGAAGACCAACACATATCTCTGCAACTGAAAACTGAAAACTCTGTTCATTGTAGCCTGAAAGGTAGCAAGGGTGTTGGTTAGACCGAAAGGCATAACCAAGAACTCGAAGTGACCACAATGGCACCTGAAAGCGGTTTTCTCTATGTCCTGCTCCCTCATCTGAATCTGATGGTACCCAGACCTCAAGTCAATCTTCGTGAAGAAGATAGCACCGTGGAACTCATCAATCAACTCATCGATGCGGGGTATAGGGTACCTATTTTTTATTGTTTTCTTATTAAGCTGGCGGTAATCTATACACATCCATAGTGACCCATCCTTTTTCTTCACCAATACAATCGATGAAGCAAAAGGTGACTTTCTAGGTCTGATATGCCCCATAGCCAACAACTCACTGATTGTTTTTTCTATCTCATCCTTGAGGTGTTTCAAATGTCTATATGGTGTGATCATAATGGGCTTTGCGCCCTCCTCCAACTCGATAATATGCTCGATGCCCCTGTCTGGAGGTCTGCCAGATGGAATGTCACTAAACACTTTAGAGTGTTTAGTCCTCAGTTCCTGAATGTCAGGATGGTACTCAACCTTCTGCTGCTCCTGCTGTGCTGGTAACAACATACACTCTGCAGCCCAATCTACCATATCATGATGAATGAGCCTCTTCATCCATCTAAAAGATACCACCTTCAAATTACTTTCTCTGATGGCTTTTATGACATGAGGTTTCCCGTTTACCTTGAACTTCATCTCCATGTCTCAAAGATTGAGTGTGAACTCACCCAAATCGTGAAGCCATGCCATCCCAAGTATCACATCAGTATCTCCCATATTCACAACGTAGAATTCAGCCTTGAATTCATAGTTGTTAAGCCGCATCGGAAGATCTGTTATTCTCCTATCACATTTGAGGGTGTACCCATCAGCCACCTTGACTCGAATACCCTCAAACTCCTCAGTATATATGCCTCATCTCTCTACCAACCGTGCATCTATAAAGTTATGAGTGGCACCAGTGTCAAGTAGAGTAATCACTTTCTGACCTGCTAGGAGCCCACGTAGCCTAAAAGATCCATCTCTCTAAAGACTAGTCAAATGTGCCTCCTGTAACCTCTTTCCTCCCTCATTTTCACTATCATTTTCAGACCTTTCATCATCTAAATGCTCTGAATCAGCTTGCTGGTCTGACAGATCAGATTGCTCTTCACCCTTATAAAACCACTCCATCTGGTTACTTTTGGCTTTAGGACGAAAAGGGCATACATGTTTTTCATCATAAGGTGCCTTGCACCAAAAACATAACTTTTTCTTGCATAAATCATTCAATGTTTCCTTGTCAAAGGGTGGTGCATTCCTTCTCTATGGATCAAGTGGATCCTTCTTCTTGTCAAATGCTCTATTCCTGTCAAATGATCTGTTAGGCCTCGAATAAGGTGTGGAGCCTGAAGAGAACTTGCTGCGTGTTGCAAGCTCCATACTGCGTACCTTCCTCATCGCCTCCTGAAGAGTAGGAGGATCAAATGCCTTGACCCAACCTCTCATCGGCTCATTTAATCCCTCGATAAATAGAATGACAAGTCTTCTCTCAGAAATACCTGTCACCATGACTACAACCCTCTGGAATTCACCAATGTAGGAATCCAAACTACTTGTCTGCTTGAGCTGAGCTAGCTCTCTAAAGTAAAGTTTTGGATCCTTCTTATCAAAGCGCTCTATGAGCCTGTTCGTGAACTCCTGGTAGGTAGTAACCGTGTGATGACCCAATGTGCACATGTCGTGATTCCACCAGTCGTGCTAATCCATCAAGGTGTAGCGTGGCAAATTTAATGGCCTCATCCTCCTGCATAGGTCTCAAAGATAGGTAATTGTCTAGCTTTTGTACCCAAGACCTCGCTGAACTCTTATTTGAGCCATCAAAAAAAGGCAAGATTATCTTGCTCACTGCATGTTGAAGATCCCGATTCACCTATGGTGGTGGCTAGTACTGAGAAGCTCTGCGCTCAAATCTACCTCCACCCCTGGGTCTATGCACATCCATGAACTCATGAAACGACAATGACTGCCTAATCTCAGGAGCCAATGTCGAGTACTCTCCAAATAATCTGGTCACGTCTACCACCGATGTACCATGCTGTGGCTGAAACTTTGGCTAGTGACCCTGTTGCTCTGCCTCCGGAGTCGGAGGTACCTCCCTAGTAATAAAGGTAGGTTGTCCAGGCCTACGCTCATGAAAGATAGGTGACGACTGCTGTATTGACACCTATGGTTGGTCTATGCCTACAGCCCTGCTGGTCTATCCTATCTGTATGTAATGTTGCTGAGGCAAACCATACTACCTCATCGTGCCCATCAACTGAGACATCATGTCCATCATATTGTCATGTCTCCGTCTGAACTCAGTCTCAGACATCTCACCCTCGGTAGGTTATTTCCCTGTATCCCTACAAGACTCTGTAGGAGTCTCACGATCTGCCATGAGTGTGGTGACACTGTTCTCACTGCTGCTAGAACTGGATCTATGTATACCCAAAACCCCCGATACTGTCTCACCTTTTGGAATAGGTGGACCTGTCCAATCCTCTACTCTGCCTGTTCCTCTACCCTTGTTGTAGAATATAATGTCCCTACTCATTAAAAAGCATCAAAAAAGCACACATCTAACTAAAAAAGCATAGGATGGCAGGAAAATTGTGCTCTGATACTACTGTAAGAGACCAAGTGTCTCTCAACCCTGACTGCTGATGGCGAATGCAAATTTTTGTTTGTTTTTGTTGTTTTTGATTTTTTTGTGGTTTTTTGCAAATAAATGAGATGGTACGATTTTGCAAAGAAATGCTTGAAAAAATATAAATAAAATACTAGTGGACAAGATATGCATAAATACAGCTAATAGTCTGAAGACAGATGATTTATTGCTCTTTCAGAATAATTGCAACTGCAATATTTCAACATGCAAATTAAAAGGCAAGCTATTTATTAAAGAACTTGGAGAAGCTTGCAGCCGCTTGAAGAGAGCTTGTAATGGTACGGCCAAATGAAAAGAAGCAATCTCCCAACCCAAAATCAATGCAAAGGCTCCAAAAACCCTAGGCACCCACTGTAGAACAAAAAGGCAAAGCGATTTGCCTGAGAATGAAGGTACGGCCTTGCTGCTGAAAAGTACGGCCTCAAACCAGCAATGATGAAATCCGTACGGCCTTGAATAGAGTGTCAGATGTTAGATAATCAATGGCCAATGAAAATGATCTCCTTCTGAAAGAAAATTGATCCAAACCCCCAATCTGGAACCTTCCCAATAAGCTCTGTAATGACTCCTGAATGAAGCCACTCAACTGACAATCTTCAACTCGTATTTCACAGTCTCAGTATGTCTGATCATGAAGAGGTGATGTTCTCCACAATCTGGTTTCAGAAACCCTTGTTTCCCCAACTCCAATGTTCTCAGAGAGAAAAGACAAATTCAAATAATCATCAATAATGAGTTCGATTTGTCTTTGGTGAAATATATAACTTTTCTCAAAAGTTCGACCCTCTCAAAAAGCAAGTAAATGAGCATTTAAAAGATAATTAAATTGCCCCTCTTGACTTAGGAAAATCAATTAATAAATGGCGTCGCTTTTTAAATGAGTAATAAAATACTCATTTAATATTAATTTACTTCTTTATTATAAAGTATTAAATACTTTATAATTTTCCATTAATAATTTCTTTAATATTTCATTAAAGTGACTTTATATTATAAAGTCAAATTAATAATCTTATAAATATTATCAAATGCTCCAATAATCACTGTTTACTCATCAAATCATCAAACTAGGTCGAAACCGAGATGACCAACTGAACCAGGTGCCCTACCAAAAATAGTAACCCCTGTCTGCCTAACTTACTATAAATAGTAAGTGCCTAAATATCACTCTCCAAGTCTCTACCAAGGCCCAAACCTGAATCAACTGATGGAGTAATGTCCCAAAACTCAGGATAACTGCCAAAAGCAACCCTCTAAACACAACTGTCAGCCTACGAGGGTCTGAATGATAGGCTAACCCCTGAATTACCTGAACTACCTAGGAAGGGGACATTACACCAACCCATTGCGATGACAACATCATAGGATCCAAGAGGTACAACCAACAAATTCATTTTGGTCTTATATGCTCCTATATCAACTTCTAATTGCTCTACCCTTTGGATTATGGGTTATCTTATCCTATACTAGTTCTATGGTCCTCCTCTTTTGTTATTTTCCTTGTTTGTAATCCACATTGTTTTACTTAGGGGAAATGAAACAATCTATTGTCCATGAATCAATTAAAATAGAAATAATAACTTAAGGGATCTTACCTTGGAGTTCCACTAAAGATGATTGTAAATCAATCCTTTGGTCATCTGTTGCGGTGTAAATTTTGTGATAGTCCTTGTGCCTTCTTGGGTTCAAGAGAAATTCTCATAAAATGACCCTTGCCACAACCCCAACAACTGCTAGCAGGACTTAAAGTTGGCATCGAAACCTTATTAGCATCTATTGTTGGGGATCTATCTGCTGTTACAACCCCTCTGATAAGGCATATTTTTGTTATAGTTGTTCTTATTGTTTTGTCCCCTTGTTGAATTAGTACTTGGCTTATCATATGTCTTCTTTGGTGTTGCTTTACGTCTTGATTTGCTTATATTTGTGTGATGGGCTACTCTAACCTTATATTCTTGTCTAGCCTTGATTCTAGAAGTCTCCTTCTCTTCTTCCTTATAAGCATATTCTATGGCAACAACCAAATCAGAGGGTTTAGTCATGTTTATATCGTGCATTAGCGCTTCATACAAACTAAGTTTAAATTTGTAAGTTTTTGCTTCTTCATCCCCCATGTAATCCACATAGTGGAGAAAACTTGTGAATTTTGCCTCATGTTCAGCAACATTTCTATTTCCCTACAACAACAGCTCAAATCTAGTTTTCTTCTTTTTATTATTTGTAGCTAAAAGATATTTCTCTCAGAACTGTTTGAATCTATCAATTCAATACTGTATGCCTTTAGGAATCTATCAATTCAATATTGTATGCCTTTAAGGCACTCAAGTGTTCCCACCACAAGGTATTTTTGCCATCCGATTGAAATACTTCAATCCTGGCTTTGTAATTAGAGGACACTTATTACAGTCCAAAATATTTATTTAAGTTGACTAGTCGAGCCTCAACAATGTTGCCTAAATCTTGACCAGTAAACTTAGGTGGTGGTTACTTCAAAACCCTTATTAAAAAAGATCTCTATCTTTCTTTGTTGACTTCTAGGCACATTAACATTCAAAAAATTATTACGAGGAGGTAGATGTTCCTCTTCCTCGCCTTCATTTTCATGCATTTGATGATCTCTTAACTAATTCAACATAGCCTCTTGGGCTTCCATGCAAGTCTACATTGCATCAAGAGTCCCAATAACCTCTTGCAGAACATCAGCATTATAATGTGGTGAAAGTGGAATAGTAGGTGGAATATGTTACGGAGGTGGGCTCCTATTTCCTCCCACACCTGGTCTTGTCCTTGTCATGTTTCTTTCTTTTTTAACAAGGACCATAATAACAGTATTAAAATTAAAAAATTACAAACACATATTAAACTTTTAATTCTTAAACCATAATACAAAGAAAGCGTATGTGCTTAAAGCATCATGCTCCTCAAACAGAAAACTCAAATCCTGAGCTTGAACCACAAAGAAAATGTTGGATCATCCCTTCTACATACATAAAACTTTCAAGACAGACAGAAAAAAAGTCCAGCTCACAGAAAACTTAAATACCACTATGTTTTATATTTCAGCTCATGAAAACATGATAGATGTTTTAGAGAGATCAAATGGATTCAGGTTGCAACCTTGATGAGCTCCATGATGTTTTGTGGTTGTTTCGGACTTGTGTAAATTTAATAATTTACCTGCGCTCTAAACCATTTCCCATAAGGCGGAAAGTATATTGCGATTCATGTAATTGATTTGTAAAATGAAAATCTAGATGTGAAATAATGGTTACTAATTTTAATTTATTTAACAGCCAATCACCAAATTCCAGGAAAAAAATTGTAGTTACCAAAACCACATCCCCACATCCCCCATCCTTGAAGCTTGGAGCAGCACTGATTATTATTTTTGGACTGTTAAACCTAGAGTCGACCCCTTTTCCCTAGAATTTTGAGGGAACTTCTGGGCATCCCCTTTTCACATCCCCACATTTCCTAGCTAGGCCAAGGCCTAGTATATGCTTGAAATCCATCTTGTTGTGGTAGATCCCTACAGTTGTCCCTTGAAAATGTTATTCATTTGATTATGTGATTATTTTCAGGTTATACAAGAAAGCTAGCTGGTTTGGAGTGACCTATTAATAGTAAAAAGCCACAGGATACCCATTTTCAGATCAAGTTTGGGAATGTTTCCCTGTACCATACATTTGGTTGTTTGACATAGTCACCATGAAATTCCAGCATATGGATGAGGAATGTGTCCCAATCCCCAAACCCACGCCTTCTAGCAATGATATTTATACATAGTATAGCCATACCCTTAATCATTTGCTCATGTACACCAATTTAAATGGCATCCCCATACCAATACTCATAGCCCCACTGTTTACTCACTGGGATAGATTCAACGTACTACGAGAGTAAACGGAAATGTAACTCACAAAACATAGAACATGTACAAAACATTCATGAACGCATATTGCATAGAATAATGGTAGTTCATTTATTATTAATGCAATGGAACCAAGTACAATCATCTGTACTAGAACATGACATCAGAATGTAACGTACCATAGCACAATGTCATAATCACTATCATAACATGTCCCGACTATAATGACCCAAGTACATATAGTCGCTGGCACCTGGCGGTGGTTGAGAAACCAACTGTCGCGACTCTTTGTTACAACTAATCAACTAGTCAAGGACTTAATCTTCCCAAAACAACATGTAACACAAGTATATGAAATATTTGGCTACTAATTATACTTTTATTTACTTACAAAAACTTGGCTGACTAATTACACTCTCGGCCGACTACATCATCCCCCCCACAAAAGTAGTCGTCTTCCAGACGACAGAAAACAAAAACGGGGATAATAGAAAGAGAAATCAAGAGGGAGGGTGAGAAGGCACCCCTGGGTGTACAGACGATGTAGGGGTCAGGGTGGTTGACTGCTGCTGCTGGAAGCGTTGAAGCTTTTGGTTAGCTACCTACTGCCTCTCACATGTGAGCTTCACCATCTAGACCACCTCAGTTAGTTTGGCCTTCACCTTCTTGAGCTCTTGTTTGGTGCTCTCCAACTCCTTGTCCTTCTCCTGTAAGTGACCATCCTTCTCGGCTAAGAGTTGTTGCACATTGGCCAGTTGTGTGTCCTCTACCAATAATCTGTCCTCCTCCCCCAACTGGCCATCTCTCTCAGCCAACACTCGCTCCCTCCTGTTGTGACGTTTTTCACACATCGCCCCATTGCAAATGGGGACCCCCTAATTTTGGCTTTGCTTTTCGGTCGTTTTGTTGTTGTCTCTCTTTTCTGCTGTCTGTCTTTCCGGGATTATGCCCGTCTGTGAGCTTAAGCGTTAAATTGACCAAGTCTGAAAATTAGGGTTTCATCTTTCTTGGTCAGTCCAAGGTCGAACGAAATGAATAAATTGAAAACAGGACCTAACATTGTTGTCAATGTGCTTCCAGCAGGCTCTCAGCAAATTTTCATCAGATTCTAGGTACTTACTATTTTTAGTAAGTGTGAAGTTACAGGCAATCAGTCAGCCTTTTTGAGATTCCGACAGTCACACTACATTCAGAGCACATCAGACTGCTCATGCGCAAAATTTGAGCGAAAACAGACAACTTTCTATTTTTAGCAGTCCAGCTTCCGGGACAAATTTCAAGGTTCAGATGCAGAGTTTTTCTTTGCATGTTTGGATATTCCTTCTGGGTTTTTCAAGACGTTCGCAATAGTATAACATGCAAGACGAGACGACAACTTTCAGAATTCAGTCTTCCGAGGCTATTTTTAGGGCTTGCATGTCAGGGTTTCTTTTGCATGTCGGATGATTCCTGGTGGGTTTTTCAAGAGCTTCGCAGTGGTGTGACATGCAAACAGAGATAACCACTCAGTAAGGAACTTACTATTTTTAGCAGGTGCGTCCCGGTAGCCACTTCCTAGCAGTTCAGAATCACGAGCTAGTCGCAATGCCACAGAAACGAGAACAAACGGAGACCATTTGATACACATGCATAACAAATTAGGGTTTCCAACTTCGGACCCTGAAAAGAAGGGAAAAAAGTCAGAATTTTTGAAAACCGGTGTAAACCACCGCGATCAGCATCCTTCAGGCTATCTACTAGTAAAATTTCAAGTCAAACGGAGCACTTACTATTTATAGTAAGTCATTTTGGAAACTGGCTAAAAATAGCAAGTTAGGTGCATGCGCTGATATCGACAGATAGGTCACGTGGTGAGGAGTGCCTCATTCAAATTTCAAGATAATCAGAGCAGTGGAGCTATCAGAAGCAAGCAGTTACTAGTTATAGCAAATCACCTTCAGAAATGGGCTAAAAATAGCAGTGTCAACAGGTTGATGAAGCTGTGAGGACCTAGCATTCAAAATTTCAAATCATTCTGAGCTTCTGAAGTGCAAGAGTTGAAGGGCTTACTATAAATAGTAAGGCATGGAGAAACTGGCGAAGACGAAGAAAAAGTAGCTAAGTCTGGAACTTTATCCTTCACCACCAGGGAAATGCGCCCAGCTACAGAAGGCATCAAGAAAAATGGCTAAGTACAAAGTTTATCCTTCAGCATAGGCTAAATGCGCCCACCTTGAAAGCAAGATGCTAAAAAATCTCTAAGTTATAAACTCGTCCTCCTCCTATGCTGAAATGTGCCCAAAAGCAAATGAGTCAAAGAAAGTCAAAGTTTTTCATCCACCTCACCCATCAAAATGCACCCAAGTTGAGAGAGTTGATGGCAAAAATTTCTAAGGCATGGAAATATCCTCCACCACCCCCTAAATGCGCCCATCCTTCATGCATATTCAAATGCGCCCAAAAGCAAGTAAGTCAAAGGAGTCAAAGGCGTTCATCCTTCAAGCATGCCAAAATGTGCCCAAAAGCAGCCATGTGAGGACAAAAGAAAAGAAGGTGAAGAGTCACATGCCAAGGCGTTGGAGATTTAAAATTCTTCTCTCTCTCACAAATGCGCCCATGCAAAATCAACAAGTCAACAATTTTCATCCTTCTTCAAATGTGATATGCGCCATGTGAAGAGTTAGTAAAGTTGATAAGTGAATAATGCTAGGCGTGGTGAAGTGGTTATTCACTTTCAAGTGGGATATGCGCCAAGTATAAGATGATATTGCTAATATGCTAGGCGTTGAAAATGCCAAGGTGGTGAGTGAAAATGATGTGCTAGGCGCTGGAGTTTTAATTTAATATTCCCCTTCAAGTGTGGTGTGCGCCTAGACTTGAGAGATGATATTGCTAAGTGATGAAAAATAATACATGCCTAGGTGTTAGAAAATAGTGCCGAGTGAAATGAAATGCTAGGTGTATCCTCTTGCATATGCTATTTGCGCCTAAGGTGAAATACAAGGTGGTAAGTGAGATAAAGATGTTGATGATAATTGCTAAGGCGTTGGAAATTTCCAGGTGAGGAATAAAATATAGAGGGCATTGGAATTTAA
The DNA here is from genome assembly GCA_007258455.2 of Sequoia sempervirens. Lineage (NCBI taxonomy): Eukaryota > Viridiplantae > Streptophyta > Pinopsida > Cupressales > Cupressaceae > Sequoia > Sequoia sempervirens. The sequence goes on from VDFB02355137.1 coordinate 18,450, forward strand.
ATCCTCCATGATGTGCTTTCAAGAAAAAATTTTCTAAGTGAGTTGAAACATAAAAAAAAAAAAAAAATTTCACCACAGGAGGATGAAATAAAATTTTCTAAGGCGAAATTTTCAAGAGTGTTGAGTGATTCAAAAAAATTTCTAAGGCAAGGAAATTTTCCTTATGAGAAATACACCCAGGTTGAAATAGTGATGAATTTTCCCGAAGTCGGAGTGAAGTTGCCAGTGGTGAAGTCAGAAGGTACCAACATTGCAGGATGAGTTAGAATTTCCAAGTCAGAGCAACAAGAAATCTTCACAGATATGGAGAACGGAATCAAATTTGTTTAAAAAAAATTATTTTCCAAGGTGCAAAATTCAAGAAAATCAAATGAACCCATTCGTTGTGCACCCATGAGTTCGGCGCGTTCTGAGGGAGATTTTCTTCTGGGTATTGAAGATTATCAATGAGGAATGGATTTTGAGGTCTTCCACAACTTGCCGAGGATTCTGTGATAAAGATTTCAAATGGGCACCAAGTTGATAAATTTTCCTAAGGGAAATTTAAAAATTTTCTAAGGCAAATGTGAAGAAAATGTGTTTTCAAGATAAAAATATGCCTCAGCGGATGAGTTTTAAGTCAATTGCCTAGGTGAATTTGATTGAATTTTTCGTGGGACCAATCTTCCAGAGTCAGAGATGAACGAAATTGGGTATCAGAGCTCCAGTTAGTGAAATGAATTTCTCAAAGATGATATGCCCTCGAGGAAGATGGGTTGAAAATTTGGCTAAGGCACGAAGAATCATGAAGAGGGCAGAAGTTGGCTCGTGGAGGCGATGAACGCTTGGAAGTTAGAGCGTGAACATCAGGTAAGTAAGTTAAGATTATATTATGAAGTGTTCTAATGCTCTTCTCCTTGCTTGTTTTGCAGGAGAAACGTCGAGACCAAGCGATGATGACTTAGAGTGATGAAGCAAGTGATTCAAGACGACATCTCAACCTCAAAGGAAGAAAAGTTGTGAAAAGTGGCTAAGTGTTGAGACATAGTATAACTCAAGTGTCGAAGAAGAAGTTTAAGAGCAACGTTAAGAAAGAAGATCGAGAACAGTGTGAATGCGTCTACAAGATGGAATCTTCTAGAAGGATGATGGACATTATGGCTCATTTATTACCCCACTCGTCTTGGTGGCGGTTTTTAGGGCGAATCTTGTTTAGGGCTGAGGTGGCACAATCCTAGCCACCCAGCCGATTGTAATCTAAGCCGTCCGTTGGACTTGGCCAACTATAAAAGGGGGAGTCCACCTCATTTGTATCTCATTAGACAGTAGAATTAGAGTAGAAGTCGGAGTAGAGAGACAACTAGGTGATAGCTTAGAGTAACTTAGTATAGATTGATAGTGTAGTTTGAAGAAGAGGGAAAGTTTTCCCTTTGAAAACTTTGTAAGAAATTGTTGTGAACACTCTCTCAATAAAAAAGTTTTCATTGATGGTGAATTTCGTCTTTGTTGTGAGTAGCTAGCAAGGTTTCTTCGTCCTTCCGATTCAAATGGTAGCATAGTTCAAAGTAGTATAATTTTCATTCCATGCAAGTAGATGTTAATTTGTGGAATGTGGTCTTCAATTTGAGCAAAGCTTCGTCTATCCATACCACTAGTGGGCTCGCTGATGGTGAGTTCGCCTTGCGTGGTCAACTAGAACATTGCGGATTTAACTTCATTTGTGATTCACACGTCGGTATGCGTCGTTGTGACGGTGTCTTCACGTTGAATTATAATCTGAACACCTTGAGCTACTCCTCTGAAGATTGCACCGGTTCTGTGGAGGCTGTCCGAAGCGAGGCAAAGCATAGCCTGGTCGAAGCTTGTAAGAATTGATCGCCATGTCCCACGCCTTAGAGTAAATTAGAGCCTTCTTAACCCTGCACCATTTTAATTCAGTACTTTCTGGTTAGAATAGGAAACCCGCGCTTCATAGACAAATATTTTGAGCATTTGAATTCCTTTCTCTGCTGCCGAACAATTCCGTAAGTCCCCTTGAAATACCAGCAAATCACATCGAGCCAAACTAAGCCTATTCACATTGAAAGAACCTTGGAGTTGAACGCATGAACTTTCTTGCAATCTTAGCATGTGGAATACTTTGATCAAGAGAGAATAGGGTAGCCGTTGGCGACTTTAATTCTGCGTTGGTGCAGTCACGAAAAACACATCAACACCTCCCAGCCAACTTCTCCTCGAGCTGCAACTCTCGTCCACTCGGCAAATGTCACTTGAGCCAACTACTCCTGTGACTTGCGGATCTATTTTGCCAACTCTACCCTGCTGCTGGCCGCCTGGGTTAAGGCTCTATCTCTAGTCCCAGTGGCCTCCTCTATGGCGAGCGTCTAGCAGCGCAATCTCAGAACAATATCCCTATAACATCCCCCCATGCCATGAAGTGTTGTATCCTCCCATGTCTCCTTGCTATCAGAGGTCAGGTTGGCTGCCAAGCAAGAAACATCTCTACTATCTCCACTCTCGGCCATCCCTTCGATGTGAGACGGTGGAAGAACTCTCCCTCACATCCCTGTTGCATGAATGCTAGGATCCTCGCCTCCTATGCCACCAAAGGATCCAACCCTGTGATTAACTGTTGGCCAATCTCCCCCGCATCTTGCATGTACCTCGCCATCCCCTGCAACTCTGTTAAGTAACTATGCACCATGCCAAGGGGGTCCTGTGGGTTAGGTGGGGTCATCCAGAAGGGTCCCTCTGACTCGTCCTCGCTCGACTCTGCCTCTCCTAGATGTGTTCACCTACGTCTCCAGGCTGGTCATGCTGGTGAGGGCGTTGTATGGCCTGGTCGTGGAGTTTGCCGTGAGGGTGGCCGTGAAGGTGGTTGTGTTATCAATGCCACTGGTCGTGGGACTATGTGGCTCGGCTATGAAGTTGGTGAGGCTAGCAGTATAATCCAGCCAAACTGTGGTTGTGGCATAGTCCCCTCTGGCTGCCCACTTGGCTGCGTACTCGCCAGCTACGGCTGAGGCTACGTGCTCGGCTAAGTACTTTGTCGTGGTTGTTGCGTACTCTCCTGTGTACTCGGTTGAGTACTCTGCTATGGCGTACTCGACTGCTGGGAGGGTTGCTCCTAATGAGCGGGTGGATGTGCGGCTTCCCTCTCCATGGGCTCATGTGGTGGCTCTCGAGTGGTCCCTGGCGATGGCGGGGGGGTGTCTGCTAATGCACCCATCTCCCCCAACCAGGCATCCATCACCTCATCCCCCCTTTGTCCCTCCATCTATTGTCTTTGCAGCATGTGTTGGTGGTGGTGCAACTAGTACATGTTCTATTGGCCATGTAGGTATAGGTATCGTTGGTCATGGATCCTCTCACAGCTCTATCATTATTGCCTCCTCTACCTCCTCAAAACCCATGTCCCCTGTCAAGGAGACCTCCTCTGTGCTCATGTCCTCATCCTCATCTGAAGACAAGTCTATAGCCTCCTCTGCACTCAGTGTGTCACTGTCTCCACTCTGGTCGTCACCGTTTGGCCTTGGGGGTGAGGTATCCACTTGCCTTCTCCTCTTAGGTGGCGGTAATGACTGCAGCACCTCTTCACCAACATTTTGTACACCAAGGTTTGCCTAGTAAAATATGGTCAGCCAACCATTCTCTATTTTCCCAACCGATTGTAACCTACCCAGTTGTTGGGTGGCACTTGGGTGAAGATAGCATCCAATAGCAATCCTATGGCGTGTTGGATCATGTAGAACGCCTTATGTCTGAGGCACATGAACTCTCGAATACGTTTTGACAACCCTGTGGCCCAGTTGTACACTTGTATGTAGCCCTATCATGAGATTGTCAAAGACGCCTGACTTGCCCCCGTGAGCCTACTCTTGATGAGGTCAAGTAAACACTTCCACTCGGCATTGTTGAGGAAGCTCTTCCACAAACCCCTGTTGCTCGCTCTCCATATGCTATCACATTCTTGTTGTGTGAGGTTTAACCTACACACCCTCACCACCAAGTTCTCCTTCATCTGCCTGGACATTTTCCCCGAGGGCTTTGCAGCCAAAGCCCCTCGGCAAGGAATCCCAAACACCCGTGTGAATTCGGGTGACCCATACGATATACTAACCTAGAAGCTTCAATAATTTATGACTGACCTATGACTATGTCGATCATAATGTATGAGCATCTGCCTCAAATAAGGCTTGAACTCACGTGCATTGAACAATGGCATTTGCACCACCTTATCTACTTGAGCAATCTTCACTGCCCTCTTCATTACATGATCATCTGATGCCAAAAGCCACCAAGAACGGAATTTTGTGCCACTCAAACTCTCCCAAGTGATGTCATCAAGAGTGACTCTATCATCATTCTTAGCCATGCTCCCTGCTATTTTCGGCCGAATTGGAGGTGGCCTCTTCCCTTTGCTACTACTGGCCATCTCAAATTGATTATCTCTTGACAACTTTCGGTTGTTATATAATCGATACTAATCATTACTATAACTGTCTTGTCTTTGGCTGCGTACCACTATTCTCTTCGATCGTACTAACTTCTTGAATTGTCTTGACAGATCATACTATTTTTGCTTTTTCTCTGTTGTGGCTTATCCTACTGTACGGCGTACGAACCCCTTCACACTTGCAACTGCCCAATGTTCAAAATTTCTCCTACACCTCTGACTTCATATAACTCCAACCTTCTGCAATACTCATACAATGATGATGGGTCTTCTATTTTGTACGGTTTGTTTCTTGATTTGTTATACGGTTCCTTCTTGTATGCTTCCAGGCTTTTTCTTGTTTGCACACCTCAATATATGTTTTCCTCCTGGTCGTATGCTTAGGCTTTCTCCTTGGTTATGGGCCTCACGATTCCTCTATATAAACTTTTTATTGATTTTTCGGACTTTATTTATGCCTCCTTGTGTGTTTCCTTCCTTTCGATACCTTGGGTGTTCTATGTCTTGATCATGCACTATACCTTCATAATGCCACTGGGCAAAGTCTTCCTTGTATCGCATTTCTTGTTTGCTTGTGAGGCCGTGCAATTGGTCTCTCTTGAACCTACACGCGATGGCTTCCTCCCCTTGGCGTACGATAACCTCTTGCAACTTTGGTGGTTTGTTTGTTCTTTGCCGAGTGAATCCATATAATGGTTTCTCGTACGAAGAGATTTTACTTTGCCACGGTTTTTGCTCTTCACTTTACCATACGAGGTCAAGTCATACGCTCTCCTTTAGTCACCGATTATCTTTTCTTCTGACGCGACTACTTTGCCTTGTTTCCGCCTTGCCTTGCCCTCTTTCTTGTACGGTTCCACCTTAGTTAGTTGCTTTCTTTGGCGATGCTTGAGAATAACACGTTTGGTCTCCAATTCGTAAAGGTATGTGTTGTACAGCATGAATTTTAATTAATTTCTTTAATTTTTTTCCTTGGTTGCACTTATAATTTTCTCCTTTTTAATATTTCCTCCTTGCATTTTAATAGTCTTTTATTTTGATATTTTTCACTTTCAATTTTAATATCTCCACCTTTTTTAGTTTTTAATTTTTTTCCTGTCTTCTAATTTTTTCTCTTATTTTTAATAATTTTTTCTCCTTGGACATTATTTTTTGAATTTTAATTCTCTCATCCTTTCTCCCACTTTTCCATTTTTTGAATTTTTTAATTCCTCCACTCTATTTTTTCCATTTTTCTCAATTTTTTCATTTTTTCTATTTTTCAACTTCTTTTTATTTTTTTCACTTTTCCACTCTTCTCTGTTTATCTTTTGCTTTTTATGATGTTCATTTTCTCTCTCATCCCCTTTTCTTTTTTTTGATTTTCTCTCATTGCCTCATACTTTCACTTCTAAGGCGTACCGCCATTTACAAGAGAACGGCGGTCTTTTGTAGCATTCTTCCTCACAACATGTGCCAAGATCTTGCAAATCAAAAAATTTATCAACAAGTGTCAAGGGGCCCAGACCTTTATAACTCTCGTCCACGTATCGTCCGCCATACTTTTGGTACCAAGTTATTTCTTCTCCTTTCATGACCGGTGGACCCACATGATTTGGTATTACTCGCCACAATCCGTGCGAAGTCACCAATGGAGGTGGTTCTCGACAATTGTCTCTTGCGTACTTTGTCAAGTCATCATGCTATCCATCTATTTGCACACTGACGATCATATCTTCAACCATCATTATTGGTCTAAGGCATGGCCAGTCTTCTCTTAATACTCATTCCAATCCTCATCCCACCATCTGTCTTCGTCACTTTCGTTCTCTTTTGCTTTTCCCTTCATTTCTTGCTCGGCTTTCTCTTCCTTCTCTTTTTGTGCTTCCTCATCAAGTTCGTATGATACTTATCCCCTCCTTTCGCCTTCATAGAGTGCATGATACTTCCAGTGACACCACACCCTTCTCCAAAGGGTGGGTGTCCCAAACAGAGCATTCGTCGAGTGTTTGTGAGCTCGGGGCACTGCAATGCCCTCCACTCTCTTCTTGGCAAGTCTTTATCCAATTATCTACTCCCCACCTGGTGCAATCCAATCCTCTTTGGGCACATACTGGCTTCCTTTAATTCCCCAGTCTTCTTTTGTGGTTCTGCTTCTACTCACCTTTGAGTCTTTTGCTATTGTGTAACCCAACATGTTGCTGGATATTGTCTCCTTTCTCTGCTGGTATGGCTTGAGCTTTGACCCATTAATGGCATCTGGTAGCAATATTCCGTCTAAATTCTCCAAATTTATTGCTCCATTATCGCAAACCTGTTTGATTTTAAAAGGTCCGAGCCACTGAACCTTAAACTTCTCAGGCTTAATCTCGTTGCGGCCATTATACTTCAAAACTAACTACCCTGGTAGGAAATTCATCCACTAGAGATGTTTGTCATGCTAGAATTTCCTCCTAGTCTGCATCGCTTTCGTCGCCCATTGTGCCATCACTCTTCGTTCGTCGAGCTTGTTGAGCTTGAATAATCGCTCCCTTAGACTATTTGTGTCGCCCAGTCTGTTCTCGACCATTATCCTTAGGCTTGACACCATGTACTCTACTGGCACTATTGCCTCTTGACCGTACATCAACTGGAATGGTGTGTGTTCGGTCGTCACCGTGTACGTCGTATGATATGATCACAGTACAAAGGGTAGTCTCTCCTCCCAGTTAGCTTTTTCCACCCTGCACGACTTGTGAATGATGGACACTAGTACTTTGTTTGTGGACTCTGCTTGGTTGTTGGCTCTCGAGTAGTACGGACTCAATAGGTTGTGGAATATCTGAAACTCTTTCGTCATCAACCAAATGACGTGGTTGACAAAATGCCCTCCTCGATCACTAGTGATTTGAATTGGAATGTCGTACAATGTCACTATCTATTCATATATGAATCTTGTCGTACTCTAAGTGGTGTCCGGTAATGCCTGACCCTCAACCCACTTCATCAAGTACTCAGTGGCGATGATTATGTACCGACACCGATGCAACTAGCTCACTTTCAGCGGCCCAATGAAATCTAGCCCCCCACATTCAAACAACTCCTGGGGTTCGGACAAAAACAATGGCATATAGTCTCGCTTGAGAGGATTTCCCACTCTCTAGCACGTGTCACAACCCGTCACCCACTCTCGGGCGTCTGTGTACCGTCGGCCACCACGATCCTGCCAAGAGAACCTTCTGTGCGGTGGTGTCTGGTCCCATGTGACCTTCGGCTAAGGCTTTGTGTGCTTCTTTTAGTACGCCAAGAATCTCTTCCTCCATCACACATCGTCATAAAATTTGATCTAACGCCATCTTGTACATTAACCCGTTGGCAAGCTGTAAGGTTTTGCTTTTTAGCACGAGCTTCCTCCATTCAACTGGCGGCATCTCTTTTGGAAATGTCGACATCGACAGGTACTCTCCAATCTTCTCGTACCACAAAGGGAGTGTTGCAATTTGGAACAAATGAGCATCTAGAAAGCCTTCGTTTACTCCACCTTCCGCAAGTTCGCCAAACCGGATTCTCGACAACTAGTCGGCGATCACATGGCTTTTTCTCGAACGTACGATGATTGTGAACGTGAACTCTTGCAATAGCAACAACCATCGGCTTACTCCCCCTTGTATTATAGGTTTGTTCACCAAGTACATCAGAGCCTAATGGTCCACGTAGAACATGAACAATATCGCTAAGAGGTAGTGTCTAAACTTTTGTACCACGTACACCATTCCGAGGGCTTCTCTTTCGGTCATACTGTAGTTCTTTTTCGCCTTTGGTAACAAATGACTGGCGAAGAATACTGGATGATCCAGCCCTTGTATGCCCACCTCAGTTCAACTGGCGGCATATCTTTTGGAAATGTCGACATCAACAGGTACTCTCCAATCTTCTCGTACCACGAAGGAGTGTTGCAATTTGGAACAAATGAGCATCTAGAAAGCCTTCGTTTACTCCACCTTTGGCAAGTTCGCCAAACCGGATTCTCGACAACTGGTCGGCGATCACATGGCTTTTTCTCGAATGTACGATGATTGTGAATGTGAACTCTTACAATAGCAGCAACCATCGGCTTACTCTCCCTTGTATTATAGGTTTGTTCACCAAGTACATCAGAGCCTAATGGTCCACGTAGAACGTGAACGGTGTCGCCAAGAGGTAGTGTCTAAACTTTTGTACCACGTACACCATTCCGAGGGCTTCTCTTTCGGTCATACTGTAGTTCTTTTTTGCCTTTGATAATAGACGACTGGCGAAGAATACTGGATGATCCAGCCCTTGTATGCCCACTTGCACCAGTGTCGCTTCGATTGCATAATTGGAGGCATCAACATGAACATGGAACTCCTTGTTCCAGTCTGGGTACACCAATATTGGTGAACTGATCAATTGTACCTTCAACTCTTTGAATGCCTTTTCTTGGTCATCTTCCCACACGAATGGCTGCCCCTTCCTCGTGAGTATGTCGAGTGGATAGGAAATCTGTGCAAAGTTCTTAATGAACCTCCGGTAGTACCCCACATATTTGAGGAAGGACTTGACGCTAGTAACATTTTGTGGGGCAACCATTTGTATGATGACCTTTATCTTGTCCGAGTCTGTCTTCAGCCTGGCTTTCAAACAATGTGTCCCAACAACATCCCTTGCAGTACCATGAATTAGCACTTTTTTGGATTTAGTGCTAGTTGGGCTGCCCTACACCTCTCTATACATTCTCTGAGTGCTTTCAGATGCTTCTCATTGTGACTATAAATTGACCAGTTATCTAGAAATGCCTTGAAATTGCCGACCGACATTTTGTCAAAAATATGCAAAATTATTCTTTGAAAAGTGGCCAACACGTTACATAACTCGAATAGCATTCGGTTGTACGCGTACAATCCATCTTCAACCAAAAACGACGTCTTCAATTTTTCTTCTTCGACAATGTTTATCTAGTTATATCCAGATAACCCGTCCATGAACAAGCACATTTTGTGTCTGGCAACTTCTTTTAGGATCGTGTCAGTGAAGGGGATTGGAAACTGGTCTTTGATTGTTACTGCGTTCAAGTGTAATGTCCCCTTCCAGTTGGCATCTCTCAGTTCTTGAGATTAGCCTATTATGTGACCCTTGTAAGCTAATAGGGTGGATAGAGGGTTTGGTTGAGGCTTGGCTTGGCTTCAGTTGGCAGAATCATTTAGCTTGGCTTTCGTTCGGAGTCGTTTGGACATCATTTGCTTGACTTACTATTTTTAGTAAGTGGAGTCACTCAGCGGAGCACCCTACTATTTTTAGCAGTACAGTCTGGTCATATGCAGATTCAATCACTTATCTTCCAGCTTCAGACGGTTCGTGAATCGGACTTATTTTGAGAGATTAATATTTATTTGTCAAAATAAATATTAATTGATTTGAAGCTTATATTATAAAGTTATAATATAATTTAATATTATAACTTAAGTGATTATTTAAAGGGGGTCGACCATCATGAAGAAGGGGCCATTTTTAATTAATTATTTTAATTAAAAAGGGGCGTCCAACTATTGAATATTTAAAAGTGAAATTTCAAGTTTATTTTCAATGGTGATTTTTGAGAGAAATCGACCCAACTGAGGAATTATAAGTTTCTTTGAGAGACTCATTTCATTATGTTATGAAAATCGACTTTGATCAATTCTTCCTTTAGAGAACCGAGCCAAGGGTTTCAGTTGTCTTTTCGCATTGGAGAACGAGCCATCTTCAGTGTCTACAGTTCAGAGGCTGTGAAATATCAGCTGATTTATTGCTTATCAGAGAGATAGCTTCATCCAGAAGTTATCATAGAGTTTATTCAGATATTACATCTTCAGAGTTTGAATCCAGAAGTTATCAAACAGAGAGATATTCTTGGGCGGCTGATTTAACTTCACATCTGGCATCATTTCAAAAGCCATACGGATTTCTTCTTGCTGTTGCTGAGCCGTACCATTCTATTGTTGGGCCGTACCTTCAAGTACAGGGCCGTACTTTTCTTCTAGGGCCAAACGCCTTTCCTTTTGGCATTTTGACTTCATCAAAAGGGACGCCTATTCCTCTGAAGTCTTCTGCAATCTTCTGGCTGAGGGAGAAGCTGATATTTATGATAGGCCATACATTTAATCATTTTCCCAGGCGACTACAAATCAGGTTTTTATATATATCATATTTTATTATGTCTTCGGTTGCATGTCAGAGATCCATCTTTGTAAACAACTGGAAAGTACAATAAATTCATTCGCTATCATTTCTGAGACTTATATGCTTCAGTTTTTACCTTTTGGAATTTATTTCAATTTTTACAAGTATTTCTTTCAAAATCGCATTTCATCTGTATATGCAAAAGAACTCAAAACATTCAAAAACACCCAAAAAACAAAAAAATACATTCAGTTCCGGAATAGTGAGAACAGGGGTTTCTACAGTGGTATCAGAGCGGTTTCCTGCCAGCTTGAGGGTTTGGGATTCTTATGCAGCCACAAGAGGTTGGGCCTCACAGATATTACACTCGCAAGAGAGCTTTGATTGACAGGGAACAGGGAGTGAACAGGCAGCTGGGTACCATGGCTGACAGAACAAAGATTCCTCCAAACCCTAGGTATGATGATGCAGAGGTCCTACACACTCTTAGAGATTTACGGACAGGTCAACAGTAGGTAACTGATGTATTACAGCAGTTGACAATGGCGATACAGAGGATAGGTACGCCGAGGAGACCGCCACCACGTCGTGACGAGAACAGGAGTGATGCAGGTTCACGGAGAGCACCTAGGACTGTTTCACGGACAACAGACAGGCCTACCCAGCCTACTTTTGTGAGATAGGAGCCTGATGAGGCTATTGCAGATGAGGAACCTGAGGGAATGTTCGCTGATACTCTTATGGCAGCGAACGATGAGTGGGAGTTACTGACCCCGGAGGTCAGAGAGAGCATTACTTTTGATAGATTTCTCACACAGAGGAGAGAACATCACAGGAATCGACAGGATTGGAGGCCTAGACATTAAAATAGTGATTTGAAGCATGCCACAAACAGACTCACTCTAGCTATGTTTGACGGTAGTGGCAAGGTCACAGCCCAGGCCTGGATCAGTAAGTTGGATACCTTCCTCACATTGCGTCCCATGGCTGAGGAGGATGCTATTAGATATGCTACTTTGCACCTTGAGGGAGCAGCTTATGACTGGTGGCATCACGGGATGGTGACACTTCAACATGATCGTATCACCACTTACCAGGAGTTCGTAGACAGGTTGGTGGAACGATTCGACAAGAAGGATCCTGAGTCTTACTTCAGAGATTTGGCCCAGTTGCAACAGGTTGGTAGTTTGGAGTCCTACATAGGAGACTTCCAACGATTATCAGTAATGGTTCCCAATATATCAAAGAGACGTCTAGTTGTGCTTTTCATGGAGGGATTGTTGGAACCATTGAGAGGTTGGATCAAAGCATTTGATCCTTCTTCGTTACAGGAAGCTATGAAGAAGGCATGCAGCATGGAACTTGCAGCACCATCTAACAAGTTCAACTCCAGAAATACTTCTTATAGACCCTGATCGAATAGAGGCTATCTCCAGAGTTGGTCTACCTTCAAGTCAGAAAGAATTGAAGTCTTTCTTCGGAAAGATTAATTTTGTGAGAAAATTTATAACAGGATTTGCCGAAATAGTTAGGCCTTTAACTGAAATGCTTAAAAAGGATGCGAAGATAGAGTGGACAGAGTCAACAAGGAAAGCTTTTGAAGAGATTAAACAGGCCATAGTTGACGCTCCTGTCCTGGTCAGTCCTGATTATACAAAGCCATTCTACCTTTATTTCTTTGCATCGGAGCATACATGTGTCGCGATGCTAACACAGAGAACAGAAGAGAAAGATGAACATCCTATTGCTTTTATGAGTGCACCTTTCAAGGATGCAGAGCTGAAGTACTTGAACGTTGAAAAGCAAGCATATGCCTTAGTTAAAGCAATAAAGAAATTCCGGCACTATGTATTGAGAAGTAAAATTTTTGCCATCGTCCCAGATGTGACCGTCAAGACCCTCCTGATGCAGAATGAATTAGGAGAAAGAAGGGGTAAATGGGTCACGATCATCCAAGAATATGATATTGAGATTCAACCGATGAAGATCGTCCGTGGCCAAGCTTTGACACAAACCATAGCTACAGGACCTGAATTAGTACATGTGTATGAATTACAAGAGGTGTCCCCCGATGAGTGGTATGATGATATCATCTACTTCCTCCTTAATCACAAATGCCCAAATCATTTAAAACCGGTGCAAAAGAGAGCCTTACGCATCAAGAGCCAAAGGTACATGTTGCAAGGGGCAGTGTTGTACAGAAGAAATCACGAAGGAGTTTTTCTAAGGTGCCTGGGAAAAGAAGAAGCTAAGCAGACAATAGAACATTTCCATTCCATATTCGGAACCGGCCACGGAGGATCTCTCGCAACAGCACACCAAATTTTGATGGCTGGCTACTATTGGCCAACAGTATTTAAAGATGCATTTGATCACGTGAAGACTTGCCATACTTGTCAAATCACTGCAGCGCGAGAAAGGAACCCTGCTATGCCACTGCAACCTGTGATTGAAGTGCGACCTTTCGCAAAGTGGGGACTCGACTTTATTGGTATGATCAATCAACCTTCCTCGGCACATCACAGGTATATCCTAACCGCAACTGACTACTGCACCCGGTGGTCAGAAGCTCAGGCTTTAAAATTTTGTACTTCTGATGTTGTGGTCAATTTTTTAGAAGAGAACATTGTCACCAGATTTGGATGTCCTCATGCTTTAGTGTGTGATAATGGTTCTGCGTTCTCTTCATTGAGATTTTCTAACTGGGCTTTCGAGCATTGTATCACTCTGAAGTTTTCATCAAATTACTATCCCCAAGGCAACGGATTAGCAGAATCCACCAACAAGAATTTACTGAACGTCATCAAGAAACTGCTAGACAAAAATCCAAGGGACTGGCACACGCAATTGAGATTCGCTCTTTGGGCGGATAGAGTAAGAGTAAAGAGTTCCTTGGGTACATCACCTTACCATCTGGTTTATGGACAAGATCCAATATTTCCCATACAGCTGAGAATTCCAACCCTACAGTTCATGCAAGAGTGTTTAGAAGAAGAAGAGAGGGTTAAAACCAGTTATCGCAGTTACTTCTTTTGGAAGAGAAGAGAGATCAAGCCTTGGAGAAATTTTCTAAACATCAAGACATTCTTAAGAGATGGTTCGATAAACGAGCAAGAGTCAAAGCTTTTCGAATTTCCGATTTAGTCCTTTGTTGGGACAAAGCACACGAGAGAAGAGGAGACCACAACAAATTTGACAACCTATGGATGGGTCCCTTTCAAATTTCAGAAATTTTGGGAGACAATGCTTTCAAATTGAAGACACTGACCGGAGAAGAAGTTCCATTGCCCGTTAACGGGCAATTTCTAAAGCATTACTTCCAGTCTTAGACTCCCAGTGGGTCTTGCCTTTGTACATAGCTAGTTTAGATTTTCTTTTCCTGTTTGGGTTTTGGTTTTGGCTTCCGTTTTTCCCTGCTTTCTTAGATTAGTTTGCTTTGTTAGTTTGTTTGCTTGCTTTCCCTTAGGTTAGTTGTTTTGAATAAATCAAGGATCTCTATTTGCAAGAAGGTGAAGTATTCCAAACACACACTGGTCTTATTCCGCAAAGTAATGTTAGATTATTCCGTTGATAAGTACCCGTTAGGAATTTTGAATCCGAGACTGAATTCTTCTAGTTTAACTTTAGGTTAAGATTTGTACTTGGCTAGAAGGGAAATTGTATATTGTGTCTAGACACTGAGTATTGAAGATCATTATACATTTTACACATTTAACGATTTCTCTGAGTTATTATGGTCTCCTAGGAGAAGTCAGGGTTAGGCTAATCAAAAGTCTGGCTCCAGCGCCACTATAGTACTCAAACCCATGTGAGCTTCATTGCTTACAGGCCAAAGTGTGGAAAAATATGGAAAGAAAAGAATATCAAAAAGAAAAGAAATATAGAAAAATGAAAAAATTAAAGCATTTGGCTTTTGGGTGTGCGGACATCTCTACAGGCGTGCATTCAAGTCAAGCGATCATCAAAAGAGAAAAATAAGAAAATCAAAAGAAATTATAAATCGCCGGAAGTAGAGCAATCTCCGTGAGTTTATAGAAGATAACCTTGCCGGGGCTATAGACGCTCGCTGGCAGCAAGGCTCTATCCAAGGATGCTTTTGGAGTTAAGACAAATTACAAAGCCTGCCATGATGAAACCGAAAAGTCATACTGATTTCACGAGAGGGAATAAACGCATCTGCACACACTTGTGGTTGAAAAGAAAAGTGTCTCGATCCAATCTAGGGTTTCTTTCCTTTCTAAGTACACCTTTTAACCTAGAGGTAGGTTAGTTGGATTTAGTTAAAGATTCCAGATTCAGAATAGGTCTTTATCTTTGGAATGTTCAGGAACATTCCTCACGTGGAGTCGCCAGATGTTGTGACCTAACTCACACCTCGCCCCATTGCAAATGGGGACCCTTGACGTTTGCTTTTTAGGGTTTTGCTTTCGCGCGCCTTGTTTTGTCTGCTCTTCGTTTGGGGGTTTTTGAGTTTCAATTTTGAACGGTCACCCGAGTCAAGTCAGTGAATTTTAGTCTGGATCAATGTACAAACGTCACCATTGTGCTTAGAAGGCCTGGGAGACGAAGATCGACTGTCGTTTCGGTCGATTCTGACACTTCCAAATTTTTAGGGTTTCTCACCCCGGGCCCCTATTTTTTAGGACCTACTTTTTTGGCACTTTTGGGCAATTCTGGGATCCCTATTTTTTAGGGTCTATTTTTGGAAAGTTGCTATTTTTGGAAAATTTCTATTTTTAGAAAGTTTCTATTTTTAGAAGGGCCACGAGTTTCGAAAACGCACTCAGAAGTTCGGAACGAGCAACGAAACTCTCAGAAAATCGATTCGAAGTTTTTTTGAAATTTTGGTAAAATTCTGGAAAATCACATAAAAGTTCAAAAATCTGGAAAATTCATTTGAAAATGGTGAGAAATTCTGGAAAATCACAGAGAAATCTGGTAAGAGCACTAAAAATGGTTGAAAATTTGACGAACCAGTCGAGGAATCTGAGAAATCGATGAAAAATCTGAAGAAATCCATGGAAATCTGAACATTCATGGCGAGGTTATGACTGAACATTCATGGAAAAGATTGAAGTCTGAAAAATTTGCCTAAGTATGAAGCTTACCAGCAGGTAAAAATGGAGAAAATAAGCCAATGAAGCTTCAGCTGAGATGCTTATGATCTGAACAAACACCTTCAGCCAAGCGATGAATGGCATAAAAATCTGATCAATGGCCAGGTCACAGCCAAAGTCCGCCCTGTTCAATGGCATAAAAATCTGGTGGATGGCAAGGAAAAGAAGAACTCCGCCCAGCAGCATGAAGATAATGGCTAGCCATTTGGTAAAGTCCGCCCATGGAGAAGAAGGATCCACCTAAGACAAAAAGGGAAATGGCTGGGTAAAAGTTGGCAATGGCCAACCAAAGGTCAAAGTCCGCCCAGCAAGAGAGGTCTAGTGGCAAGCATGAGGTCAAAGTCCGCCCAGCAAGAGAGGTCTAATGGCAATAAAAACAGGGAAGTCCGCCTTAAGTTTTGGACAATGGCCAAGGATTTGATAAAGTCCGCCCTATTCAAAAGGTCAAGTGGCAATAAAAACTATGAAGTCCGCCATGTGTATGGCCAACTCTTAAGCAAAGTCCGCCCCTATCCAAAGCACTAATGGCAACGAAATTGAGCAAGTCCGCCCTCAGCCAAGAAGGCAAGTGGCAAAGAATATGAGGAAGTCCGCCCTCCAACCAAGGCAAATGGCGAACAAAGAAGCAAAGTCCGCCTAAGGTAGTTTCAAGTTGGCAAAGGAAAGCATGAAGTCCGCCCAAGTCAAGTGGCAAGCAAGTCAAGCAAGTCCGCCCTATACAAAAAGTCATTGGCAAGCATAGGCCCAAAGTCCGCCCAAGTCAAAATGGAAGTGGCTACAAAATGTGTGAAGTCCGCCTAAAAAGAGAGAAAAATGGCTAAGGCATAGCCAAAGAAAAATGACCAATGGCAAAGAAAGTGAAAAAATTAAAATTTTGCCTAAGTGTGAACCTTTGAAAAATGAAAATATTCATGACACTTAGAAGATTCGCCCAAGTGATTAAAAAATAAAATCGCCATGGCTAGAAAATTTAAGCAAATGGACAAAATAAAATTGGACTTGGCAAGGAAAATTTGTGAAAAATCAAGTTATGGATGGAAAAATATCGGACATGGCAAAATAATTTTGGACAAAAGACAATTTATGACTAGAGAAATGTTGTACATGGCTAGGAAAATTGTGGACATGGCAAAATAATCTTAGACAAGAGGCAATTTATGGCCAAATAAAAGTTGGACGTGGCTAGAGAAATCTTGGACGAGAAATATTTATGGCCAAATAATTTTTGGAAAACGATTAGAAATTCTTGGCCAAACAAAATGAACGGCAAGAAAATATGGCCAAATAAATTGGACGAAGGAAAAATGTGGCCAAATGAAATTAGTAAAAATCTTTCAAAGCTTAGTTATCTAAAATAAATTTGTTTTGTTTTATTGCAGGTGGATGACTACACAAGGCAAAGGAGGTCTGAACAAAGAAAGAACCAATTATTCAAGGAGGGCTGAACGAAAAGAAATCTTTGCTACATCACCTTTGTATGCTTGCCTCTCCTCCACGCGCTCAACATTGAATTGGCACTTGAAGGAATTCCAAAGCAATCCGGAAAGAAAGATTTAAGGGCTTCAAGTCTAAACAGGTGCTCCGAGGCGAGGTGAGAAGAAGAAGCCAAAGTCATCCAAGATCAAGCACAATCGATAAAGTGCAAAGGAAGAAAATATTCTAAGGCAAGAACATGAACAAAGCGACCAAGGAAGGCATCCAACACGTTGAGGTGGCGCCTCGTCATCTTCCGACCAATCAAATCATTCCAAATCAACATGCAACAACTTTCTATTTTATCTGTTGGTTCGTATTTAGCAAAAAGGACAAGTGTCCTCGAATGCAATTTTCTCATTGGTCGAAGGGTAGCAAACCCTAATTAGGGTTTTATTTGTAATCTTGGCCGTTGATTCCAAATTAATCTTGGCCATTGAATTTGTAATTGGGGAGCCTATAAATTGAGCTCACCCCCTCATTTGTAAAGCATGGGAGCATGTTGCAAAACATGTTGAGATAAGCAACTGTTGTAAGATTGCCAAAGTAATAAGTAATGCATGCATTGTTCTGATGGTGATTGCTTCTCTTATTTTGGGGTTGTCATGGTTCTTATCCCTCATCATAGTTTAGATTTCTTTTCATGTATGTTAGATGAATGCAAGATTTGATAAGTATTGATTTATGGTGAAACTTTTTGCTCATACTTTCTTTGAACGGATGATTTTCGTTCAATGCGTAAAGTTAGCTTGAGCTTACTTTGTGGATTCTTAACTTCTGTCTGAATAAATTTGTTCGATTCGATGGTAGTTATTCATGACGTGAAAATCATAAACACAACTCTCCCTTGAAGATTGCACTGGCTTTGCGTAGTTGGCGCGTTCCCTGCGTGGCGAAACAAAGTTTAGTTTTGGTTTCACCGAGTCAATACCGTCTCTTGGATTCTTAGGGGTAGATTAGTTAGCAAGATCCTTCTCCTTTACATTTAACGTCCGCCGGGGGCTTCATTGTAAGGCACTTTCATTGGGCCAGGCGAGCTACAGCATAAGTCCACTTAATGTCGCAACACGAGGAGAATCACATCCATACCACGGGAGCTATAGCATTCCATCTTAAACATTGGAATTACGTATGATCTTACACCACTTGTCTTGCTCGGTGGATTTTTCAAGAGGATAAATCTTTGGACTCTTTATTCTAGAATGTTTGTTGTGTCATGCATTGCATCAACATTGTTGAAGCTAGAAGGAGGGCATGATCTCTAAGGGTTTATTTTGCAAGTGGGAAACCCGGTATAGAAGGAACGGTATGAAGTTTAGAAATTCACCAAATCGAGAGATATGTTAGATCTCTTTTATGCCAAAAAATCCAAAAAAAAAAGTGAAAAGTTAAAAAAATTCCAAAAAAAAAAAATTTTGAGATTTCTAAATGGATAGGCTCCCATTCCATATTTCTTGCTCTGAAGACAGTCTTGCTCAGATTCAGGAAAATTTGAATGCACAGTTGTACCCCAGGAATTTGTCCAAGTTTGCTTTGCCAGGAAGATGTCGAATTCATGAGACTTCCCAGCACGAAGAGATTAATTGCTTGACATTCCTCTCAAGAATAGAGCTTGTTCTCCAAGGGAAAATTTTCTTTTGGGATGTTCCCAAGCCAGGAGTGTTGGATGTAGAACCTGATGATTATAGTATTCCAAAAGTTGGATATGAGGCCTTCACAAGGTTTATCCTTAGAATCGAAGGTCAGATAAAACTAGGTAATGTTTTCTTGAAGGATGTTTTGCTGCCTCGTTGGTGTCGGATTCACAACGCACCTCATCCAGAGTTCACTTGCACAACATGTGAAGAGGCTATCAACTATGCCAGATGTCACCTCAGATTACCAGAGCTACCATATGGATTCTTCAAGGACAAAGCATGGATTGAATATGTCCAACAAACATTTTTAGCACCAGATGAAGGATGTACTTCAATATCATCTAACAGGAGGGAGAATAAGTCACATCAGGATAATGAGATCGAGCCTAGAGACGAAGTAGAGGAGGATTGTTCCTTCATCACATTGGAACAAGAGGTCATTCAAGTAAAGATCAAAGAAGCAATGGAATACATTCAAGCAAGAGGAACCACCAAAGGCAACTGTCAGTATACAGAAGTGAATGAATATAAAGAATTGCAAATTATTGAAGATCATCAAGAACCAGAAACGGAGGACTTAGCTCAAAGTAGAGATGGCGTGACAAATTTCCAACATTCATTCATCCAAGAAGGAGAACATGAAGAGGGGGGTAATTCCAGTGCATTTCAAGAAGGAACAATCCTTGATGAAGAAGTTCAATCATGCATGAGCAAGATGGAAGAAATGATAAGCGGCTTGAGGCAAGATAATATGTTTGACGATCAATGGGCTACCAAGATGGAAGCAGAATATGAAATGCATTTCGCGTCGGCGCTTGATCCAATGTTCACAGTCATGGAGGAATTGCTTGAAGAAATTGAAACTAATGGAAGGCTACTTGATAAACAAGCAATTGTGACAAAGATAGAAAATGGAGAACAATTCAGGTTGGGGCTTGATCCATTGTTAGGGGTTCAAAAGGAGCCAGCGCATGAAATGACCCAGATTTCCAAATACCCTCTTGAACCGAATTCCCGCCCCACTCCACCCAGTTTGGATCGAGATGTTGATCTCCATGTTTCAGATGCAAGTGGTATGATTCACCATCAACTCCGACCTCCTGACGACGCAATGGACGACGAGCAAGAATTCATGTCTACAAATGAAGACCACTAGGTTCTATCTTTCCCTACTATTGCCTACAAGGAATATCATTTTGATTATGGAGATTTAGGAAAGAAAACTTGTTTGTGGATTAATCATGGTCCGGATGAGTTGCCCCAATTACTAATTTTTCCTGAAGTTTTGCTTGAGTTTCAGATTGGTCCTTTGAAAGAATATTTTTTCGAGTTTAAAGATAAGTTTGCAAAGCTTCACACCGTGACCGCTGCATTGTTGTTACTGCACACCCTGAGAAATCATGTTAGGAGTTGTATATACTTAGGTCTTTTAACTGTTGTTCGCTTAAATTTTTGTTTTTGTTTAGAGTAGGTTTTCTTTTTTTCTTTGTTTGCTTTAGATTAGTTGTCTTGTTTTCTTAGTTTAGTTTGCTTACCCATTTTGTTTTGCTTTCAATAAGTGGGCTCCCATTTGTGAAGGGCGTTGTATCTTAAGAACTCTAGCGCCTGTGCTAAATCATGTTCGGTCCATTTCCGGGATAAATATTTGTGGATAATCTTTGAATCCTAGATTAATTGTTCCTAAAATATCCTAAGGTTAAGGTTAGTACTTGACTGGAAAAGGAATCATCTATTGTATCTTGACACTGAGTCTTAAGGTTATTATATTTCTTACACTTAACAGATTCTCTGAGTCATTATGGTCTCCTAGGTGAAGTCATGGCTAAGTAAATCAAAAGTCTGGCTCCAGTGCCACTATAATGCTCAAACCCATGTGAGCTTCATTGCTTACAGGCCAAAGTGTGGAAAAATGTGAAAAGAAAAGAATTATCAAAAGAAATAAAAATGAAAAAATCAAAGCATTTGGCTTTTGGGTGTGCGGACATCTCTATAGGCGTGCACTCAAATCGATCAATCATCAAAAGAGGAAAACAAGAAAATCAAAAGAAAAACTAAATCGCCGAAAGTAGAGCAATCTCCGTGAGATTATAGCGATAACCTTGTCGGGGCTATAGACGCTCGCTGGCAGCAAGGCTCTATCCAAGGATGCTTTTGGAGTTAAGACAAAATACACAAGCAACCATGATGGAACCAAAGAGTCAAAATGGTCTTATGAGACGGGAATAAACATATTTTGCACACACTTGTAACTGCAGGATAAAGGGTCTTGATGCAATTTAGGATTCCTCTTTCCTTTTGAGTACTCTTCTTTGCCAAAGGGTAAGTTAGTTAGAATTAATCTAAGATTCTGGGTTTGAAATGGGTACTGTCTTTGAAATGTTCAGGAACATTTATTGAGTTAAGCACTAAGATTATTTTGGCGACCCTTTACCGCACATAGCCCCATTTACTGACGGGGAACACTACCTGTTCTTTGCTTTAGTTTTCGCACTTCAATTGTTTTGCTTTTGCTCACCGTTCTTTCACAATGAGGAGTTTGAGTTTTTTGAGCGATCCACCGAGTAGGAGTTAGCCGAAATTGAGCCTACCAGATCATGCAGCGTTGCCCATCAACAGAAGGCGCAGGAGGCGAAGATCATTTGGTTTGATCCGGTCGACACTTCAAATTTTAGGGTTTCTACACCGAGATTTCATTTTGGGACTACTTTTGGGCAATTCACAGGATCCCTATTTTAGAATTACCATTTTGAAAGTTGCTATTTTTGGAAAATTTCTATTTTTAGAAAGTTTCTATTTTTAGAAGGGCCACGAGTTTCGAAAACGCACTCAGAAGTTCGAAACGAGCAACGAAACTCTCAGAAAATCGATTCGAAGCTTTTTTGAAATTTTGGTAAAAATCTGGAAAATCACAAAAAAAAGTTCAAAAATCTGGAAAATTCATTCGAAAATGGTGAGAAATTCTAGAAAACCACAGAGAAATCTGGTAAAGGCACTAAAAATGGTTGAAGATTTGACAAACCAGTCAAGAAATCCGAGCAACTCATCAAAAAATCTGAGATAATGACTGAAAATTCATGAGTTTCGTCAAGAAATCTGAGCAATGCATGAAAAATCTGGAAAATATGAGAAATCTGGACATTCATGGCGAATTGGTGACTGAGATTCATGGTGAAGTACAGAGGAAGTCAATGGTGAAAGCTTCAACCTTCAGCCAAATGATCAATGGCAACAAAATCAGTCAAGTCCGCCCTTGTGTGGCTGGTTAAAATTTGTCAATGGCAGCCAATCTGCTAAAGTCCGCCTTGGGTAAGAGTAGAAATGGCAGTGAAATGAACTCACTCCGACCAGGAAAGAAGGGTCAATGGCATAAAAATATGATCAATGGCCAGACCATCAATGAAGTCCGCCTTAGCAAAAGCTAGGAAAAGGTTGGCAATGGACAAAGGAGTAAGGAAGTCCGCCTGGTCTTATACAGCAACAAGGTTGGCAATGGCCAACCAAAGGCTGAAGTCCGCCCATGTCAAAAGCTCCAAATGGCTGGTGACAAGCCAAAGTCCGCCTAGCCATAAACATCAAATGGTCAACCACTAGCTGAAGTCCGCCATCCAATGGCAAGGAAAATGATGAAGTCCGCCCACCAAAAAGAGTCAAGTGGCTCAAGAAACAAGGAAGTCCGCCTTAAATATTAGGCAATGGCCAAGGAATTAACAAAGTCCGCCCTTGTAAGTGGCAAAGAAAACAGTCAAGTCCGCCCTCCAACCAAGGTAAATGGCAAGCATAAGGTCAAAGTCTGCCTATGTATGGCAAGAAAGAGGAGAAAGTCCGCCCTTGAACAAAAGAGAAATTTGGCTAAGGCATGGACAAATACAAGGGAGTGGCAAACAAATGTAGCAAGCCCGCCTTAAGCAAAAGTGACCAATGGCGAAGAATATGACAAAGTCCGCCTTGGGTAAAAGTCAAAGTGGCAAGAAAAGACCCAAAGTCCGCCTCAGCCAAAAAGTGACATGGCCATGTCAAAGTTAAAGTCCGCCATGTTTAGGAAGGAATAAATTAAAATTTTGCCTAAGTGTGAACCTTTGGAAAATGAGAATATGCATGGCATTTAGAAAATATGTCCAAGTATCAAAGTGACAAAGGAAAATCCTCGCCATGACTAGAAAAATTGTGAAAAAAAAATCAAACAAATGGTAAAATAATTTTGGACAATGGCCAAATAATTTTGGACAAAAGACAATTTATGACTAGAGAAATGTTGTACATGGCTAGGAAAATTGTGGACATGGCAAAATAATCTTAGACAAGAGGCAATTTATGGCCAAATAAAAGTTGGACGTGGCTAGAGAAATCTTGGACGAGAAATATTTATGGCCAAATAATTTTTGGAAAACGATTAGAAATTCTTGGCCAAACAAAATGAACGGCAAGAAAATATGGCCAAATAAATTGGACGAAGGAAAAATGTGGCCAAATGAAATTAGTAAAAA
>VDFB02355138.1:0-20308 GCA_007258455.2 Sequoia sempervirens
CTAGATCTGATGTCGGCTTGTAGTGTTGTAATTTCCATAAATTTGGCATAAACAAGTATAAATACAAGGTTATTTCACATAATTTATCCTAACATTCTAGCTAAGAAATTCCTAAAACAAGTTTATGATATCAAGAGCATTCAAGAGAAAATTATCAAGTGTTTGGAGCAACATTCAAGATTCAAGCATCGTTCCAAAGTCTTCATGCATCATGTGTGTTTTTTAGCTAACACTTGTGATGTAGGTTTTCATGATTCAAGCAAGCATTCAAAGACATTATCTCATATCACAATTAAGGGTCAAGATCCACATCCATTGGAGCCATTTCACACAAGATTGTAGCCTTTATTTGAAGGGTTTGGTGAGTTGCAACATTGAATATTGTTCATTCATCATTCCTTCATTCTATTTCATTTCATTTCAAGGTTTGATTACCAAAATGGGGTTTGACCAAGGAAAACCCCTATTCCCTAACACAACAACATTTTTCTCTCTTCATGTGTGATTGCAAATCTAGGGGATTTGGAGCTTGAAGATCCTTTAAAGACAAATTTGCAAGATTGAAGAAAGTTAACAAAGTTTTCAAGAAGTTGTCATCTTTACAAAAACTCACCTACAAATCGTAATTTAGAATTTTTGGACTTGGAGATCGGACAATACGAAAGCTATAGAAGACCTCTCGAGGATAAAAAAGTTTCAGTCAAACCATAATACTGGGACTAAATCACCACCTTGGGTGTATGAGTCCCAATATACCTATTTTCAATAGTTTTTTGTCAATCATAATTTTCCAGCAGAAGATTCTAGATTCTGCCCAGATTCCAGTAGCAGGATTAAATCAACTAGTCTGGCGTATGAGTCCTAGTGCACATCAAAAGTCAAAATTTCATAGTTGCTTACCTTGTTTTTTACATCTCCAGTCTTCCAAGTGCTTCTCTATTTATCCTCAGTTTCTCATTCTAATTTTAAGTTTCATTTTCTAGGTCTCATAGTTAGATTTGCATATTGCTTTCATTTCTTTCTTTCTGAGCATTCACTTAGTGGTGAAGCCCCTTTTAATCACAGTTAAGGAAACCCATACACCCCTTCTCCCTTTCTTGTGAGTCCTTTCCCTCGATTGAGTCACTTGGTTGAGGGATCTTGGTTTCCTAATGAACTAAGAGTGAAATAGGAGGTCCCTTAGTTCCATCTCCTAAAAGGTGGAACACCTATTTCCATGTGTTCATTTTGGCGAACCTGACCTTTGGACACTTGCATTTCTGATTTGGGGAACATTATAAGTCCTAGATCTAGGTTAACTTTTCATTGCATTTGCATTAGTTGAATTGGATTTAGGACTCCTAAATCTTGCATTAGTGGAAAAGTGCATATAGGTTTCATTATTGCATCTTGCATCATTGAATTTCATTGGAAAATTGTAATTGTAAATAGTCAAGTCAACATACAAACTAGAAACCTTAACATCAACTTAGAATTTTCTGAATTTAGTTTAAAAACCCTCATCTAGGACTCATTCGCCCACTTGGGCGATTTAGTCCCTATATAGGTGGTTTTTCCAGATTTTTGGGAATTTTGTGTTGTCTATTTTTTAGTATTTGAACCTTCTAGAAACCCTAACTAGGAATCATTCACCCATTTGGGCGATTTAGTTTCGTATTAGACCCGAAGATCTGCATTTTACAGCATTAAAATCTTCATTTATGTACTCTTGTTTGTTGCTATTAGATCCTTGTTTCAATTTCCTAATTTTTGGTTTCATTCATTTCATTAGATCTAGCTTACATTGGTTTCATTTCAAGTACATATTTCAATTGTGGATAGAATAATATTACTATACTTTTATTTCATTTCTCATATTAGTTTGATTAGATTAGATTACATTTGACATTCATTAGAAAACAAAAACCAAAAACATCAAAAGAAACAAAAAAAAATGGTTAACCTTGGAGAAAGCATATCATTTAAACCCTTTAGTAGTGATGACTTTGAAATGTTAGATGAAGCCCTTGAGGACTTCATCTCCCCTATATCATCCACTAAAGATTTAATACAAGAGGATACAAGCATTGACAATCATGACAACCATAATTGTTCTTCTCCCGATATCTCTCCTATTAGTGACGAAGGTATCTTGGTGAAAGAAGATACAATCATTGAGAATCATGAAAGTCTTATTTGTCCTTGTCCTCTCCCTTGGGAAGATATCACGACACAAAAAGATGAGATCATTACCACTACTTTACCTAGTCTTCATTTATCTCCCAACACCTGAGCCCCTCCTTGTGAGAATGCTTTAGTGAAAGAGGATACAATTGTGAACGATCATGAAAAAAACATTTGTGTGGAGGATATGTTGATATTAATAGATCCATTGATCAATAGCTATGACAATCCTACCTCTCCTACTTGGGAAGACATTATAGGACATGGAGATGTATTTGTAGATAGCCATGACAATCAAACTTGTCATTATCCTAATATCTCTTCTAGATACGAAGAAGATAGTTTGGTGTTAGAAGATACACTTATTGACAGTCATGAGAATCTTTTTTCTCCCCTTCCTAATTCCCCTACCATTTGGGAAGACCTATTTGAATAAAAAATTCCAAAAATTGGTGCATGAAAATCATAGTTATTCTTCTCTTGATGCCTTCCTTATTTGTGATGAAGCTACTTTACAAAATCTAACCATGGAATGTGATGAACCTCTTGTTTGTTACTTTCCTAAAAGATCTCCTACTAGGGTAGATATTATGGCACAAGAGAATGATACCTTAGAGAAAAAGGATGAAATTATGGACAACAATCAAATTTGGACCTCTCCTAATATCTCTCCTATTGGTGAAGAAGATATTGTGGTGTTAGAAGATCCAATCAATGAGAATCATGAGAATCTTAGGGAAAACATTATGGAACAAGAGAATGCCATCATTGATTTAAGCAAGAAAATACAACCATTGATAACTCCCTTACTTGTGATGAAGTTATTTTAGAAGAACCAACCTTTGAATGTCATGAACATCTAGTTTGTAGCTCTCCTAAAATCTCTCCTACTAGGGAAGGTATCATGGTGCAAGAAAATGACAACATTGACACATTTCTTTCAAACAATAGTAATATGGCTTCCTTAGATGAAGATGATGAAGTGAAATTAGACTCCTCTACACTAACAGATAATGAAAATAAGGATAAGTCTTTTGAGGTTATGCACATTAGATATCCCTTGACACCAACCACACATGTAGAACCTGTACAAGAAAAAGAAAAAGAAGAGCATATTGAAGAAGTCACAAAGTTATTGGAAGATGCTTGGGAAACCTTTGATTTCATACCTACATTCATGGGAGAATACAAGATCATAAAGAAAGAGCCTAAAAAGGGAAAATAAAAAGCGGTAATGTCAATACAAAATTCAAAAGCATCCACTTCAACCACTTTAGAATAAAGGACAACATACATGACAAACTCTAATGATGTTGATTATGAACAACCATCGAAATCGAAAGAAGTGAAAAAACATTATGGAAGAGGTTATGAAATTATGAAACAACTTAGGTATATTGGAAAAGGATGTGGTGCTAGAGAACAAGGTATTTTTGTCCCTATAGAGCCTAAAACGCAAGAAGCAACTAATGGTCTTGGTTATTGTCCCTAGAAAGAAATAATCAAGCCTTCACTCAATGTCAACACTCTTATGAAAGATTATTCCAAGACAACTTTAACTTTGGTGCATTCTATACTAATAGATATCTCATTAGATTTGCATCAAGTTGATACTTTGTTTACTCATCATAATCAATAACAATAGTTGTTGCTCCTTTCCATTTAATAGTTGTAGGATCATAGCAAACTCACTATTGCATGTTTTACACTCATTACAAATAATTTCCTTTTTTCAAGGAGTAGCATATCATCATCCATTCTCGGCTCGCCCATGTCTTGCACTAAGTGGGGGCAAGGGGTTAGTGTTGATGGGTGTTTTTGCACACTTTCTCAACACATGCAATGCATAGGTGTATTGCCTCTCTTGAAAGTAGACTTCCAACAACAAGCTGTTGAAAATCACCCCAAGGTCTCTCGGGTCAGGTCTTGACAGTGCTTGGAATATCTCAGTTGTTTCATGTGATTTGCTAGAATCACAAGATAGACTTACAGATGAGTTACAAAGTGTGGGAAGTTGGATCTGCAAATGGAGTTCTTAAGATGGGAGAGTTGTGTGTTTGCTGTAGGTTCAAACAATAGTCTGGAACTCCATTTTATCATTGGATTTAGCTTTACAATGTGCAATGAACCTTGCCTAAGGTTACTTATTAAAAAAAAGGAAAAAAGGGCAGGGAAGGGAGGAAGTTCCTGGATCTGAAATTGTGAATGAACAATGATCATGGAGGCTGCTACAATAAACAAACTCCCTAAACTGGGTTTTGCTTGGCCAAGAGGAACCTACAGTTGCACAAAACTAGTGCAATCTTCTAAGGACTGCATATTTTCATATTACACACACACACACACATCATGCACATGTAATTGAACTAAGTTGCAAAAATGAAGTAAAGAGCTCAGACTAGCTTTGCAAAGTGACTCATCATCAATGAACCACAAAAAGCATGAGCTGAAAATTCATCAAATACTCAAACAAAAATAACCATCACCACTTCCATTCAAGCAACTAACAACTAAACTAAAAAGGAAAGTAGAACCATGCATGCAAGATGAGCAAAATCAAAGAGAGCATCCATAAAATCATGCAATGTTGACTTCTATTGCTGCAAATGCTTTTTACACTAGCTCTCCAACCCTTTACAAATGAGGGGAAAGCCCATATTTA
The DNA here is from genome assembly GCA_007258455.2 of Sequoia sempervirens. Classification (NCBI taxonomy): domain Eukaryota; kingdom Viridiplantae; phylum Streptophyta; class Pinopsida; order Cupressales; family Cupressaceae; genus Sequoia; species Sequoia sempervirens. The sequence continues at coordinate 4,826 of VDFB02355138.1, forward strand.
TAGTTTTCCAAAGCCCAAATGAATGGCTAGGATTGATCCAAAATGAGTGGCGCAGATTTGTTTACATTAGGGCTTCACCTACCCCCTATTATCCAACAATTTAAAATACATCTTTTGTCTTTTCCCTATTTTTTCATCTAGTGCTCAGGTGCTGTAGCAATTTCATCATTTAACCGATTTCCCTTTTCACTGTAGTTGAAACTGTCGGAAGGTTGCTCTTTGCTTGATGTGTTAGCAACATTTTCCATTGGATCAAACGGGCCCATCGACGACTGGCATCAATGGATTGGTTTCCCCTAATTCGAGCAGACAACTCCCTTATGCTTTCTTCAAGACCACCCCCTTGCATTTTTGTCACTGACTCCTTTGACATAGGGTTGCTTCTAATGCCAACTCTGTTGATGGGTGTCATAAGGAATGGTGGATATAAAATCAATGGTGACAGGAGCTATGTACTTTTCTTTGTTCAACTTTCTCAATGGGTCTCCCCGACGGACCCGCAGTAGGCTTTTTGAATCTTGCATATGTATGAAGTGTCATAAGTGCTTTCATACACAAATCAAGACAAACGTTAGTCAAACCTTGCAAACTCCTTGTTAGATACATCCATTAATCATCAAAATATCATAATATTCGTCATTGGAGCACATTTGGACCATAAACATTAATGAGCCCTCAGGGGTGCGGGCGCCAAGTCAAATGACAGATGAAAGGTGGAAGGAAGGTGGACAACGAATGGCAGACAACATTCCCCAAGGGAAGTTCCTAGACCTTGCAAAACTTAGAAAAACCAAGATTTTCAATTATAGCACATGGGAAAAGGGGAGGAAAGAGTGCCAAGACATACTTCCTCAAGATTTGACTCATTTGAAAAAATCAGAAGCTTGGAAGGGGAAATCCGGAGGGTCATTGCCCTTTGAAATGACAATGAGCACCCGGCGGCCTGGAAGGAATGTCTCGAATGGGGACAGAGGGACGGAGTCCTAGAAATGGCCGCGGAGGGGTCGAGTTCTGGAAGTCGGAACGTCGGGGGTCGATGAAAGGTCAAAACTTCCAAGGAGGGATGGAGTCCTGAAAATGGCCACAGAGGGGCCGGGTTCCAGAAGCCGAAACGTTGGGGGATGACGACAGGTCAAAACGACCAAGGAGGGACAGAGTCCTGAAAAAGGCCACGGAGGGGTCGGGTCCCGGAAGCTGGAACGCTGGGGGCCGATAGAAGGTCAAAATGACCAAGGAGGGATGGAGTCCCGGAAATAGCCACGGAGGGGCCGGGACCTGAAAGCCGGAACGCTAGGGGTCGACGGAAGGTCAAAACAACCAAGGATGGACGAAGTCCTGTAAATGACCATGGAGAGGTTGGGTCCTAGAAGTCGGAACATCGGGGGCCGACGGAAGGTCAAAATAGCCAAGGAGGGATGAAGTCCCAGAAATGGCCATGGAGGGGCCGGGTCTCGGAAAGTGGAACATCGGGGGCCGATGGAAGGTCAAAACGACCAAGGAGGGACAAAATCTCAGAAACGGCCACAGAGGGGCCAGGTCCTGGAAGCTAGAATGCCGGGGGCTGATGGAAGGTCAAAATGACCAAGGAGGGACATAGTCCTAGAAACGGCCATAGAGGGGCCAGGTCCCAGAAGCCAGAACGCCAAGGGCCAATGGAAGGTCAAAAATGACCAAGGAGGGACAAAGTCTCGGAAACGGCCACGGAGGGGCTGGGGCCCAGAAGGCGGAACTCTAGGGGCCAAAAAAAGGTCAAAGTGGCCAATGAGGATGGAATCCCGAAAATGGCCACAGCGGGGCCGGGTCCCGGAAGCCAGAATGTCGGGGGCCGACAGAAGGTCAAAACGACGAAGGAGGGACGAAGTCCCAGAAACGGCCACAGAGCGGCCAGGTCCCAGAATGAAATTTTTGAAACTTCCTGAAACTTAACGAAACCTTGGAAATTCACTTAGGCACCGCAAAAACATCCAAAATCCATAGGAAACTTGTCCCCAAAGTCAAAAATGAAGGAAAAAGTGAATCAAGCGAGTAGGGAAATCCGGCCAAGGAAATTTGGTAGGGCGGACCCGGAGGACCTGAAGGACTTAGAAAATTTTGTGGGGTAAAACATGGTCGACTTGAAATGATACTATGAGGCTCACTGAACATTTTAGATGCCAAAATTAGGGGCACGCAAAACAAGGCAACGACACAAAACGACCCGACAAGGCAAAGGAAGAGAGGCTCCCCATTCTGAATGGGGCGTGTGTGCAAAACACACACAACAGTTAGGTATCCTTTTCTTTTCCTCGTATGACTCTTGTCATTGTATCTTTTGGCTAGTTTACCACCTTCCATGTATATATAAGAGCAAGCTTTGGATGTGGACGATATGCCTTAAGTTGGCTCGTAGGTGACATACTTTTCTTTCTATGTTTAGCATTACATTTTGGGGGAAACCCTTTATTCATGATGTAGTTTCATTCAGGAACATATGACTTGGCATAGGGCTTTCCAAATAAGCACTCATGTCCTCTTTACTATTAGCATTTATCATTTGCTACTTTAAAGTAATTTCTCATAGCATGGTGTTTAGCAATTTTTGTAAAGTGGGGATATACATTGGCACTATTCTTTTGCATTTCAATTTCAACTCATGTTTCATTATGTATTCTTCTTACTTCATGCAATGTCTCTTTCTCTTTGTGGTGACATTGGGTGTGATGTCCTTCAAGAGCGTGATCTATCTTAGCATATTATATCCCTCTTAGTGGCTTGATGCGACACACTGCATCCCCTAAGTTGTGAATCTTCTATTCTTTGATTGGCCCTCTCTTGGTGACATTAGGAACAATGTTCCCTAATTTGAGACCTTACATGAAGCAAGAAAAACTCCTTTGAAAGTACCTTACACTAGTCTGCATTTACAATAATTGCTATATGGCCACCTCACATAACAAACTTTGCTTACTTGTGGAGCCATCCTATTTTATCATGGGTGTTAGCATATGAAGTTTTGCTTGCCACATGGATCCTATTGTTCATGTTGTGTGGCACCTTATCAAAGTTATCAGGAGATATAGATTTGATATGGTTAGCATATGGGATCTGAACTTAGGCATGACTTTCCCATAGCCACTTGCTTGTTTGTGTGATCGCATACCGGTCGTGTGCGTATGTGTCTCTAAGGGATCACCTAGTGGACAACTTGAGGTTCCACTAGCCCTTGTTAGCATGCATGTTGTTTGCATAGTGGACATCGTGTTCCACTTGTAAATGTTTTTGGACAAAAATATTAGATCTGATCCACATCGCGTTGGACAAACAGTCGAGGCTTGATCTACCCTCTATTTTCCTTTTATTTCTTCTTTATGTCTTTAACAGTGTATGCTTGTGACTTTTTGTTGCTTCATACATCATTCTCATGCGTGTTCTTTTGTGCCTATGTTGGTTTTCCATAAGATCTCAATCTTGGGGGCTTGATCATCCCTCTTGATCATTGTCGTCCTATCTTACTAGCATTGGTACACTTGGACCCCTCTTGATGTGTGTTTGTCTATATTAGTGTGATTTTGAACCAAGTTCAGCCTCTCACTAAAGTGGGAGCTAAACGTAGTGTAGAAAAATGTATCCCTTTACATTTTCACACTTGTTTGGGCCCTCCCTACTAAAACTGGGCTTCTTGATGCCTTATTTGGTCCTATTTTTCATCCACAAGCCTTATTTAATGCATCTTTCTATGGATAATCCCAACACTTTATAAATGAAAAATCATAATTCAATGTTTGAGCTTGTGTGTTCCAGATCTAGTTATGTTGGACTCATATGCCACCTTGGGCGTATGGGTCCCACCTAGGTCTTGGGGCTTGATTTCAAACACTACATTAAACAAGACATTTCTTGGAGTTTGTGTCCTGTGTTTAAGACACTAGGACTCATATGCCCCAACTAGCATATGAGTCTCACTTTAACTAGGACCCATTTTCAATCAAACTCTTGGTGGGATTTTATTATCCTAGATCTGATGTCAGCTTGTAGTGTTGTAATTTTGAGAAATTTGGCATAAACAAGTATAAATACAAGGTTATTTCACATAATTTCTCCTAACATTATAGTTAAGCAATTCCTAAAATAAATTTATGAGATAAAGAGCATTCAAGAGTAAATTATCAAGCATTTGGAGAAGCATTCAAGATTCAAGCATCATGTCAAAGTCTTCATGCATCATGTGTGTTTTTGAGCTAAAAATTATAATGTAGGTTTTCATGATTCAAGCAAGCATTCCAAGACATTATCTCATATCACAATCAAGGGTCAAGATCCACATCCATTGGAGCCATTTCACACAAGATTGTAGCCTTTATTTCAAAGGTTTGGTGAGTTACAACATTTCATATTGTTTATTCATCATTCCTTCATTCTATTTCATTTCATTTCAAGGTTTGATTACCAAAACGGGGTTTGACCAATGCAAACCCCTATTCCCTAACACAACAAAAATTTTCTCTCTTCATGTGTGATTGTAGATCTAGGTGATTTAGAGCTTGAAGATCCTTTGAAGTCAAAGTTGCAATATTGAAGAAAGTTGTCAAAGTTGTCATCTTCACAAAAACTCACCTACATATCGTAATTCAAAATTTTTGGACTTGGAGATCAGACAAGATGAAAGATACGAAGGACCTGTTGAGGATACAAAAGTTTCATTCAAACCCTAATATTGGGACTAAATCACCACCTTGGGTGTATGAGTCCCAGCATACCTACTTTTAGTAGTTTTCTATAGATCCTAATTTGCCAACAGAAGATTCTAGATTTTTCCTAGATTCCAGTAGCAGGACTAAATCACCCAGTCTAGTGTGTGAGTCCTAGTGCACATCAAAAGTTAGAATTTCAGAGTTGCAGACCTTGTTTTGGACATCTCCAATCTTCCAGGTGCTTCTCTGTTTATCCTCAGTTTCTCATTTTTATTTTAAGTTTCATTTTCTAGGTCACATAGTTATATTTTCATATTACTTTCATTTCTTTCTTTCTTTAAGCATTCACTTAGTGGTGAACCCTCTTTTAATTACACCTAAGGAAACCCACACACCCCTTGTACTTGTCTTGTGTGTGTCATTTCCCTCAATTGAGTCACTTGGTTGAGGGATCTTGGTTTCCTAATGAACTAATTTAAGAGTGAAATAGGAGGTTCCTTAGTGCCATATCCTAAAAGGTGGAACACCTATTTCCTTAGTTTAGTATGTATATGCATGTATGCATGTGTATATGTGTATATATATATATATATATATATATATCTGTGTGTGTGTGTGTGTGTGTGTGTGTGTGTGTGTGTGTGTGTGGAGGTATATAATGAGCATTATGCATTTGCTAATTTTAGAATGGATTCCTTTCAAAATAGTTTTGATAAGTTAAATGCCTACTCTTGAGCTTAATATAACATACTTGGTTTGGAACTATAAGTCTTGCACATTTGAGAATGGGGTGTTGATTCTTATTTAAGAGATATGCAAAGCACCAAATTTGATGTTTAATTATAATAAATACAATGATAATGTGCTATATAATTTTTGATTTCTTCTATAGAATTAAATACTATAAGTGGAACATAATTTTAAACACAACTTCATATTTCACTTTGGAATTTTCAAATTTTAACTTGTAATTCTCCATATTTTTAAATGTTATCCCATTTAGAAGCATTAATAGATACAATATATATGAATAAAATTCAATAGATCCCTAATACACAAAATTATGAGAGATATGTATTTAATTTCCATCGATATATTAATTCTTGTTATATAGATTTGAGATATTGATTTAATATAATTTATGAAATTTTTTCATTTGTTTATATTGCTTATTTTTGTGTGTTTTATTGATATTTCAACATATTTGTAAATGCTTATCAACTATTTTAGTAAGATTTATTGATAATGTGTAAGAGGAAATGTAGACATCAAAGTTAAGTAGAACACCTTGAAATATGAAAGTAGATCCTATTAGATTGCCATAGTAGATCTTTCCTATTTGATAAAGTCAAACTATTTTGAAGACCAATATGTGTGTGTGTGTATGTATATATATATGCATATGTATATATGTTTATATGTATATGTATACATATATATATACACATATATGTATGTATATATGTATATATATATGTATATGTATATATATATATATGTGTATGTATATATATATATGTATATGTATATATGTACATATAATACATATATACATATACACTATATATGTATATCTATATATTATATGTACATATATATGCATATATATACATATATGTATATATGTATATATATACATACATATATATGCATTTATGTATGTGCATGTATATATGTATGTATGTATGTATGTATGTCTATGTATACATATGTATGTATGTATATTTATACATATTTATGTATATGTGTGTGTGTGTGTGTGTGTATGACAAATTTAGTTAACTCTGACTTAAATTATCAAACTCTTAATTATTAGATTTGTAGGGAATATTGAAATCATTAATGTATGACAATGGTTCATAGTTATTGATTCACTTCATTCATTCCCCGATTAAAATAGTCTTGACATGAAAATTAGATAAAGATTTGAAGAGCTGAATTTGTTAGAACTCTTGTATCAATTAAACCATAATCATTGGATTACCAATGAGTTGTACTTGTATTATTCATCACTCATGGTAGGTTCACACAAAACCACAAAATTCCAAAAAAAAAACAGATAAGCATTATTGAAAGAAACACCCAAAAAATAACAAAACCTTCAATTTAGCAAACACAGAGTAAATTCTAACACTTGAGAGAGAAAAAACATGCATTATAAATATATACCATCAAAGCTTCACACTTAATACACTCTTACACATATGATGCCTTCTTGATAATTTCATCTCCCTTCTCTTCACCTATCAACTACATACACCCATGCAAGATATTGCATATGTGACATTTACAAGAAAATTAAAGAGCCTCTATGTGCAATGTTAGGGGAGATGGTCCCATATTAAAAGAAAAGCTGAGTGTGGAAATTCTTCACTAATCTAAATCAATTAGGAGAGGGGTTGTAAAAATTTGTTTCAAATCCTTAAAATTTTATAGTTTCACTTAAGAATGCACATGTAGTTAATTATTTTCAGATTTAAATACATAAACCACAACACAAATTTTATGTGGGAAAACAGTTTCGAGAAAAAAAACCACACACCAAAGCATATAGATCATTTGTACTATAGTGACAAAGCTATTACAAACAATATTTAGAGTCTATGCTCTTGCAACTGTTGATTCACTGTGATACAAATTCTAGAGTGAATTCGGTAGCATAATGACGTCTCAAAAATTACAATCTCTCCACTTCAAAAAATGTACTATGGAACCAATATATACTTCTCATACATGGGCGTTGAACATTTCCATGTGTCAATCTCTTAGTCTTTGCATGCATGCAAACTGAAATCAACAACATGCACAAGTCCCAAGTGACCCGATTAGCAGCCTGCCAAACATGCATGTACATGTAACAACTGTTAGGGTTCATGCAGATCTGAGCAATAAACATTAATGATTATATGTAGATGAATAACCCAAAAATAACAATGAAGAATAAGAAAAAAGAGATCGACATGGAATTTTAGCGTGGTTCACCCAATATGGGCTACATCCACAAAAACTTAGCCACCCAATGATTTTATTATCCAATGCAAAATAGGTTACAATATCATGAATCACACACACCACAACTTACATCCCACCCACTTATAACAAGATTTTTGGAAGCTTCTAGAATTAGGATTTTACAAAGTCATTTTTTCATTTGACGTGTTAGCAGGAAAACCTTGATGTGTTAACGGGAAAAACCTTGATGTGTTAATGGAAAAGGATGCATTATGAGTGTATAGTATTTTCATGATCAGTTGCCACATACTAAAAATCTCCCACTTGGAGATTGATACTAGACAAATCTGCTGCACTTGTAGCTCCCACTGGATTACAGGTCTGGTTGGTTTCTTATATTCACCATTATCAGTCGTGAAGGTCAATTGAAATTGATGAGGAAATCAGTTTCTCTCGTGTAATTTCCTTTGTGAACATATTTGTAGGATCCTCACTTGTGTGAATTTTCTCTAGCTTCAACTGTCCATCATCCAAAACTGACTAGATGAAGTGGTATTTGAGCTATATGTGCTTAGTTTTTTAATGTAGAGTTGAATTCTTAGCAAGATGAATGACACTCTAGCTATCAGTGTACAAAGGGCTATCTTCTTGTCATTGTCCCAATTCCCCTAGAAAATGTTGTAACCAAATCATCTCCATGCTAGCTTCTGTAGCAACAACATACTCAACTTTAGTGGTTGAAAGCACAACAACCTTTTGCAATCTTGAAATCCAATTAACTGCAGTACCTCCTGTTGATGTGTTTTTTATGCACTTTTCAACACAGGCAGTGCATAGGTGCACTACCTCTCTTGAAAGACAATCTTCCACAATCGGATTGCAGAACACTATCCCAAGGTCTCTCGGATGTCAGGTTATGACAGTGCTTAGATACCTCAGTAGTTTGATGTGATTTGCTGGAATCACAAGGCGGACTTACGGATGAGTTACAAAGCATAGAAGTTGGATTTGCAAATGATGTTTCAAAGTGCTGAAAGTGAATGAACAGTGGCTGTCCACTCAAAACAGCAAGCTAAAACTCATCAAGTTCATCTGATTTGGCTTCATGGTGATGCTTTGGGTCTTACTCTAACCAAGGATTAAAAGAAATAGCAAAAGGAGAAGGGTTAAGAAAGCTATTCTAATCCTAAGTTATGAATGAACAGTAACAATGGTGGCTGCTAAAGTAGACAGGCTTCCGAAACTGGGTTTTGCTTGGCCAAGAGAAACCTACAGTTGCACAAAACCAGTGCAATCTTCTAAGGACTGTAGATTTTCAGATTACACACACACATAAGCACATGTAATTGAACTAAGTTGTAGCATTGGAGTAAAGGAGCCCAGGCTAACTTTGCACAGCAGCTTGTCATCAACAAGTGCTAAAAGTATGGGCTGAAAGCTCATCAAATACCAAAACAGCAATTTCCATTATCACCTCCATTCAGAAAACTAACATTAAAACTAACATGGAAGGAAGAACCATGCATGCAAGATGAGCAAAATCAAAGAGAACATCCATAAAATCATGTAATGCTATCTTCTATTGCTGCAAATGCCTCTTACATCAATTCTCCAACACTTACAAATGAGGGGCAAGCCCCTATTTATAGTTTTCCAAAGCCCAAATGAATGGCTAGGATCAATTTGTATTGAGTGGCTCAGATTCAATTACATTAGGGTTTCACCTACCCCTCATTATCTAACAATTTAAAATACATTCCTTGTCTTTTCCCTGTTTTGTCATCTAGTGACAGTCACTGTAGCAATTTTGTCATTTAGCTGATTGCCCTTTTCATTGTAGCTGAAACTGCCTGAAAGTTGTCTTTTGCTTGATGTGCTTGCAGTGGTATTCCTTTGATCAAACGAGTCCGTCGACGATCGACATCAATGGATTGGCGGCCCCTGATTTGGGCAGAAAGCTCCTTAGAAATCATCATCATCTGGAAAAAGGTAGGACAACTCCCTCAATGGGTCTCTTCAATAGACTTGCGGAAAGCTTCTTGACTCCTGCAAACACGAAGTGCCATAAGTGCATTTATACATGAGTTAAGAAAAATGTCAGTCAAACCTACAAATTCCCTGTTAAATCTATCCATGCATCATCAAAATATCTTGATATTCATATTTGGAGCTCATTTGGACCATAAACATTAATGAGTGCTTCAAGGGCGCGAGCGCCAGAGGGTAGAAAGATGGTGGAAGAAAGCTAGAAGGCAGACAGCGGACGGAAGCCAAAACAGCCGGGAAGAAGGCGGGCTCCCGAATGTTCAAAACAGCCGGGAAGGAGGCAGGCTCCCGGATGTTCAAAACAGCCGGGAAGGAGGCAGGCTCCTGGATGTTCAAAACAGCCAGGACGGAGGCGAGCTCGTTGTTCAAACAAGGATGGAAGGAGGACGGCTCCAAATGGCCCGCGGAGGGCTAGCCGGAAGGAAGGGCTCTCGGAGAAGCGGAAGCGAGCGGAAGGAAGGCGCCACCTGACGGAGGGCTGGAGGCGGAAGTTCAAAAGGCGGCGGAGGGAACCCCGGAAATAGCCACGGAGAATTCAAATGACCACGGAGGGGCCGGGCTCCGGAGGCCGGGTCGCTCTAGGCTGACGGATGTTCCAAACAACAAAAGGGGGACGAAGCTCCGAAACCACCGAAACTTAACCAAACTTTGACGAAACCTTGGCAGTTGATTTAAACACATCAAACACATCCCAGATACAAAAAAGGGTGACCCCAAAGCCAAAAATGAGGAAACGGGAGCAACGGGGGTCCACGGATGTTTCCAAACAGCCAAGGAGGAAGGGAATTCCGGAGGCAAAGTTTCGAAAGCATCGAAATTTAACGCAACGTTGACGAAACCTTGGCAGTTCATTTACGTACTTCAAACACATCCTCGATACAAAAAAGATTGCTCCCAAAGTCAAAATTGAGGAAACGGGAGCGACGGGGGCCCGCGGATGTTTTCAAAATAGCCAAAGCGGGACGAAGCTCCGAAACCACAAAAACTTAACCGAACATTGACGCAACCTTGGCAGTTCACTTAGGGACCACAAACACATCTCAGATCCACCAAAAAGTTAGCCTCAAAATCAATAATGTGGAAATCGGACCAACAGGGGTCCACGGATGTTTCCAAAACAGCAAAAAATGGATGAAGCTCCAGAACCATCGAAACTTAACGAAACATTGATGCAACCTTGGCAGTTCATAGAAACACCCCAAACACACCCCAAATCCACCAAAAAGTTGTCCCCAAAGCCAAAAATGTGGAAACTGGACCGACAGGGGTCCACGGACGTTTCCGAAACAACCAAAGCATGACAAAAGATAGAAAGGGGATGGGGGACTTTATTTCTTCGCAAATTTGAATACCCCAAGCAGGTGAATTTGGGTAGGGGATTTGATCGTTTGATGGCACATGACCAATTTGGGCTTGGAAATGGGGCACACAAAACAAGACAGGAGCAAAGCAGCCTGTCGGGAGCAAAAAAAAGGGGGTCCCTGCCTATGGTGGGGCGTGTGTGCAAAACATGCACAACACCTCCCACAGTAAAAAAATACCCTGTAGTACTCCTCCTGCTATCAATATCACCCACTAGATCAGAGTCAACATATCCTTTTAGAGCAGAATTTGTTCCTCCAAAACATAGTTTCTTTGAAGTAGTACCTCTTAAATATAAGAGAATCCATTTTACCACATTCCAATGTTCCATTCCCAAATTGCTCATATACCTGCTCATGACTCCCACTGCATGTGCAATATTTGGCCTTTTGCATACCATTGCATACATCAAGCTACTAAATGCTAATGCATATGGTATCTTAGACATTATGTCTTCCTCCTCTTTTGTCTTTGGACTCATCTCCTTAGTCAACTTAAAATGACTAGGCAAAGGTGTACTAATTGCTTTTAAATTATGCATATGTTAAATCTTTTCAACACCTTCTCTATATACTCACTTTGATACAAAAAATAATTTTTTGTTTGTCCTGCCCTATGTGATCCTCATACCAAGTATTTGTTTTGTTGTACCCAAATCCTTCATAGCAAATGAATTTTCTAATTTTTTCTTAAGTTCATTAATATGTTGCATGTTAGACCCAACAACAAGCATGTCATCAACATAAAGCAATAGGATAATATAGTTTCCATTACCCAATTTCTTAAAATAAACACAATAATTAGAATGTCATCTTTTGTAACCTTGTTCAACCATAAAAATATCAAATTTCAAATACCATTTCCGAGGTGCTTGCTTTAGGCCATATAAACTCTTCTTTAACTTGCACACAAATTCCTCCTTACCCTTGACCTCATATCCCTATGGTTGTTTCATGTATATTTCCTCTTCCAAATCCCCATGGAGAAACGTTGTTTTCACATCTAAATGTTCAAGATGCAAATATTCCGCAACCACAAGTCTTAGAATAGTTCTAATAGAAATCATCTTTACGACCGGAAAAAATATTTCATGAAAATTTATACCTTTTTTCTATGTAAAAACTTTTACCACGAGTCTGACCTTATATCTTTTCTTTCCTCCATATTCCTTCAACCTGTAAACCCATTTATTTGGCAATGCTATTTTACTTGTAGGAAATTGGACTAAGTCCTAAGTCTGATTTTGTAGCAAGGAATCCATTTCCTCTTTCATGCCTAGCTCCCACTACTTTTTGGTATCTACCTGCATTGCTTCTTCATAGCCTCCAGGTTCACTAGAATCAATTAATAATATAGAATATAATGATGGAGAAAATATTTTTGGAGGTCTAGTTATCATTGTAGAATGTCCAACACTTGCAGGAGTCTATGCGATAACTTGTTGCTGAGCATCAGATACCAAGTGCTGTAATTTTATTTTTTGGAATCTCATTCAACACCACATATTCCTTTTGGCCCTATTCACGCTTCATTTCTTGTAGCTAATCCTCATACATGACCTTCTCATTGAATATAGCATCTTTTCTCCTAATGATTTTATGATTTTCATAATCCCACAACTGATAACCAAATTTATCTAATCCATATCGAATGAAGGTACATTTTTTAGACTTATCCTCAAGCTTGGTTCTATTTTCAATATCAACATAGACAAAAGCTTCACATCCAAAGGTTTTCAAAAATGAATAGTTTACCTTTTTACCCATCCAAAGGTTTTGAAGGTCCCCTATTTATTAAATAAACAACAATATGTATAACATTTTCCCAAAAGTGTAAGGGTAGTCCAACATGCAATCTCATGCTCCTTGCACACTCCATAATGGTCCTATTCATCCTCTCAGACACACCATTTTCTTGTGGGGTTCTAAGAATCATTTTTTGCCTACGGATTCCATTGTATGAAATATAATTTTCAAATTCTCTGCTGGAATACTCGCCTCCATTATTAGATCTGAGACACTTCAACTTTTTTCCTGTCTCATTCTCAACCAAAGCTTTCCACCTTTTAAAAGTTTCAAATACTTCTAATTTTTGTTTTAGGAAATAAACCCATATTTTCCTAGATGCATCATCAATAAAATTAACATAATAACAAGAGCCACCAAGAGAAGATACCTAAGCTAGTCCCCATATATTTAAATGCACAAGCTCTAATTTCTCACTCTTTTTCTCTTTCCCAACTTTGAGAAATCAAACTCTTTTTTGTTTTCCATAAACACATTTTTCATAGAAATCCAAGTCAATCTACTTCATACTTGGTAGAATTTTTTTGGAGTGAACGATCTTCATCCCTTTCTCACTCATGTGCCCAAGTCTATGGTACCACAAATTTGTTTCTGTCCTTGTAGCAAGTGTTATAACCGTCTCAATAGCAACTGTTTCTGTAGCAGCTAAGGTAGAGTAAGTATTACCAGTACAAAAATACAATGTTACTACCTTTTCAACTTTAGTTACTACTAATGCACCTTTAGTGACCTTACAAAAATTTTCTGAAAAGGTAACCATGCAGCCTTCACTACCCAGTTGTCCTGCAAAAATTAAATTCCTTCTCAAATTTGGAATATTCCTTACCTCCTATAGAAGAAATTCATTTCCATTCTGCAACTTGATTTTTATCTTTCCTTTTCCAACAATATAATAGGGTTCATCATCACCCAAATATACCTGTCTAAAATCACCTTGAACATAATCTACAAAATATTTCCTATGGGGTGTGGCATGAAATGAAGCCCCTGAATCTATTACCTAAGAATCATTAGCATTATCTAAACACATAATTAAAGCATCTTGTAATTTATTACTTGCAACATTAGCTTCCTTACTTTCATCATGTTTTTTGTCTCCTTGTTTTCCTTTTGGAGACCAACAATCCTTCTTCAAGTGTCCTGGCTTTCCACAGTGCCATCAATCCATTGTTCCTCTAGATTTAGATCTGCCGTTCTTCGACTTCCCTTGTGACTTCCCATGATTTGTTGGGATTTTTCCTCTCTCCTTTGTTCTTCCCCTATTCTCTACAGTAAAAGCATTACCTAATGTTGAAGTCTCACCTGTGCTTTTTTGTCGCATTTCCTCGCTAAGGATAACACCAACAACATCATCAAATTTCAATATATTTGAACTAGAGACAGAGTTACAACCATTACCAAGCTATTTCAGCTTTCTGGCAAAGAACATAAAACCAAGAGAGTCCTCACCTCTTCATCAAAATTCACTTTTATAGAAGTTAACTAATTGTAATCGTATTAAACTCATTTAAATGATCTGTCACAAATCCACATTGAATCATTTTCAGATTAAACAAACACTTCATGAGAAATACCTTATTTGAGGCTGAGGGTTTTTCATACAATTTATCAAAAGTAGACATTAGATCCTTTGTTGTCTTTGCTTCTATTATATTGAACGCCATAGATAGTGCCATGAACAACCAAATGGTTCCCAGTGCCTTTCTATCTAGAATCTCCCATTCTTCATCAGACATTGTAGCATCTTTCTTTTCTTTTCCTTCCAATGGCTACCATAGATTCTTTTAATACAAATAATCTTCCATCTGCATCTTCCATAATTGATAATTATGTCTGTTGAACTTCTCAATCTTGAATTTTCCTTATTCCATTGCTCCCACTCAAATCTAGAGGTTTCTTTCCAATCAACCGAAATAAATGTGACTCTGATACTAGTTGTTATGGTTCAGGTAGATTCGAGCAATAAACATTAACAATTATATGCAAATAAATAACCTAGAAATAATAATGAAGAATAACACAAAAGAGATCAACACAAAATTTTAATGTGGTTCAACCAATATGGGCTACATCCATAGAAACTCAGCCACCCAATGATTTTATTATATCTAGTGTAAAAAATATTACAATCTCGCGAATCACACACACCACAACTTACATCCCAACTGCTTATAACAAGATTTTTGGAAGCTTCTAGAATTAGGGTTTTACAAAGTCATTTTTTCATTTGACATGTTAGTGGGAAAACCTTGACGTGTTAACGGGAAAAACTTTTATGTGTTAACAAATACATTACGAGTGTACAATGTGGACATCGAAAAAGGAGGCCGCAATTTGCTTGTTCACACCAAAAGGGCAATGAAGAAAGGGGGATCCAATTTCACAATGCTCACATTCAAGAACAAACCCTTCAAATTTAAATGCAAAAGTGATTGAAATATGACAAAGGGAGAGTTCTAGAGAATAGATAACAAAAAATGAGGGCTCACTACTAATGCAAAACTTGTAAAATGCAAAGTGTTTGAAAACATAGTGTAGTATACAAACATATACTAAATGACCTAGAAATGATTATGAAATAAAACATAAAACTGTAAAATTGAATGTGTGCACCTGGAAATGTGTTGAAGACTAGAATGAGGACTGGA